>CM055912.1:29414251-29646751 GCA_029582155.1 Panopea generosa | reverse complement strand
AATGTATGTCTTACATATTCTTGTTTAACAAAATCTGCCTATGCCCCCATCTAATTTTTAATATATTTTTGATAAACTAAAACTAATTTTTTTGGGGGTGGCGGGGGGGGGGGGGGGGGTAATTACGCTTTTTTGCATTTGCTTTTTTTCCTATGCAAGCACTATTTAAAAAAAATTCAAATTATCTTAAAAATACATCGACTTGTCTATTTAAAAATGTTTAATATCATCAGCGACTTATTAATATTATATTCAAGTTTAAAAATAGTATAGAATATACATGTATTCTAATATACTAATTTCATGTACAACTTTTCGATAAAACAGTTACATTTTCTTTTTTTAAAAAATGTCATTCTACTTAAAGCTACCCCTTCTTGGTAAGAAATTAGGGGCAAAAGTTAAAAAATGTAAACCATTTGTTACTAACATGTTTGTGGTTTAAGTAGTTCAATGTATCCAAAAGACTGTAATACAACTTCAATTAAAGATGCATAAACATGAACTTCACTATCAACATGAATGAAAATTTCGTTCTGAAATTAAATTGATGTTGAAAAATGAATCTGTTTGTATAATAAAAAAACATTAATTTTAATCAACGAATAATGAATTACAGGCAAAATAAAAATACTGTTAAATGAATACTTGAATACCAGTAATAAGAAAGCCATATGCGCCACAACAGCACATTTGCAAACAATACATTAAATTAATAATTAAGATAAAAATACCGCTCTGGAACGACACAATTAACATAATTGAACGGTCACTCACGCGTTTATCTCGCATTTCATTTTAGTTAAAATCAATGTGAATTTGTTTGCGTGGGCTTGTACATACACGCATATAACTTAGTCCTACCACACACCATTGTTTGGTTTGTAATTAAGTGTGAATTATAATGAAACGATAATGTTGTTTATTATAAATAACATGGATATGGGGAAATAAAATTATAATGTGTTATATTGGCTGCACTAATATGTACTAGTAAACTGGGAATTAAACGCAGTAAACTATCAAAATGTTTATCAATAATAATAACTTTTAATTAAATTAACATAATTGTCAAATATCCTATTTATAACAGTAACATAGATTGGTATGTGTAGCTAGATAACAAATATTACTAAAATGTGTTAATTTGTTACAATATACATGAATATTATTACCTAATCTAGCCTTGTATGTTAGTAAATAAAACAGTGCCATTTAGTTTAATCATTAATCATTCAAAATTATGTATAACAATACAAACCTTCGCATCATGAATATGAAGGCAACTACAGCTCCGGTAACTAGTATAATGAAGACAACACCTCCAACTGCTCCAGCTATTATACCAATTGGTACTGTATCCTCATCCCCGGCTTGTGGCTTAACCTCTGTTTGTTTGACAGTATATACAGTCGTAGTCAGCGCTTTATCAACACGTGTTACCGTGCTTGATGTATGTTGAATGGCTTTAAAACATAATTTATCAAACGTTTAGAAAGTATGCATGTTACCTGTGAAAGGTCGGCGGTTTCAGCAAGATGCACGAGTTAGTATCGGCCTGTATCCACAAACAGAATAGAATATTGTTTCAAAATAACGTTAATTCAATAATAAAACACTCAACATATTTCTCATTATATCATTCTATTTAGCTACATGTATTAAAACCCACATCTTTTTGCCTGGCATTAAAAAATTGTAGAAGTGGTTATATGATAACTGCTGTATTCTGTTCTGTCAATCAGGTTTCAGTGTGGTAAAATGCCTTATAAATCGACGGTTTTAAGACTACTAAAGGTGTATAAACACATGTGCGCACAATCTCATCTCTAAAATGTTGGTTTTGGAAAATGTTATTTTGCCAAATTCATATTTTAAGGACCTTGAAAGTTCGCGAAATAATGTAGATTTAACAACCATACGAAAAAAATATCGTTTACAGCTAGTGTTTAATTAAAACTATTATATATATGCTTGCATAAAATACTAATTTTCATGGGAAAAAAAGAAAATCTTTTCGGCAGAGTGTCAATTGTTTTTAATTCTATATTAAAATATAACGTTTTATTTAGTATTTTGATATAGTGTATGAATTAATTTTGCTTCAAGCCTCACAAAATACTTGCTGATACCTAATCTAATAACAAGCAAAATAAAAAATACACTTTACCGCGTTATTTATGAAAAATGGTTCTTAAAATATGCCATCGTTAAATAAACTGCAGTTGCAAAATTAACGTTTTAATACTAAATCAGTATATTTGTAGAAATATTAAGATTTCTATTATATTATATATTCACGTTAAATTGTTATAAACAATAATTGCATACCAGTATGCATATTTCATGTATTGAACACAATATTAGGGACCAATTTAAGGCGTATCCGTAAATGATTGTGACATCCGAAATAGGGTCAGTTGTAGAATGTATCGACTCTGGCAGGTCTCGACAAAATTGCCACCCTTTGAGTTGGTGCGCATGAAAAACTATAGCAATGATCTAGTAGCATCTTAAATTAAAAAAGCAATGCAGCATTGACTGCATATTTTGAATAAGAGTCCTCTGGTTTGACTCATGCATATAAATATATAAAACCTGTTCAAGATTCATCTTTCTGCTTGTTTATAGCAGTTGGGGCTTTGAAATGACTTGTGAATGTATTCACTGCCAGGCCGGAATTGCCGTACAAGATGTAAAGTTACATAACACGTATTTGCATACCATGTAGTTACTTTATACTAACATAACTAAAGCATTGTTTCTAAATAAAGATGATTCACGCTTAGAATGGCAAATATTGAGTTTGAATTATCATGTATGCAGGAATACTAGTTCTCCATTATACGAATGTTCTATTATTGTACATATCCAGTGGTTATTATGAAAAATGTATTCAAAAAGTTTATATAAGTACATCAATCCAATAAATTGACAATGTATGTTTAGATATTAAACATATAGGAATATATGATAAATAGATGCTACTCGTTTCTATAATTGTTTCAATTTGAACATATTTAGGGACTTACTTGTTTCACGTTTACTATCTACTGTATTACAAGATGGTGCTATTAATCCATTATGGCATCCGAATAAACACCCACCATCAATATTGCAAATTGATGAACCGTTTAATGGATTGTTACAGTTGTTGTTGCATTTATGTTCACAGAAATGTCCATAGTGTGTTTGATTGCAATTGTCACAATGTCCATTGACAACATCGCATTTTCTGTCTAAACAAGTCGAGTCACACGATTCGTGACATAATCTTCCCCAGTAACCGTCAGTACAGGGTACACACATGCCTCCATTATAATACTGAAAATCAGGACAATGACAACCACTTGATGATTGTAAACACGGATAACACACTCTATCAGAGTTCATGTAGTAGCCCTCCGCACATCCTTCATTACACAAACCAGTATATATATCACACGTGTTGTTCTTACACCCGACTGGACAGTGGGATTCACATGTTGAATTCCATCTTCCACGAGGACATGAATCACAAACCGATTTCGTGGAACATGACTTACAATTTGAATAACATGGATTGCATGTGAAGCCATCACCATAAAACCCATCGTGGCATGTTATACAGTGCAAGCTACTCGTGCATGTTTTACAGTTCGACGTGCATTTTAAGCAGTAACCATAGTTATCATAATGATTGTACAGATAATAACCATCAATGCACCCATGTGTACAGCTGGTTTTGGAACATGCTCCATATTTGCACATAGTACAGTTTAATCCACATACCTTGGAGTAATACCCTTGGTGACACTCAGAACAAAATGATGAATTGTTACATTTCATACAGTTTGTCGGACATTTGTTACAGTTTGATGAATACCGAGACCATTCAACTATATAAAATCCATCTTTACACACTTTACACTTTTTACCATTTGTACACGAGAGGCAATTGTCCCGACAAGTACCACAATAACCGTCGGTATTATAGTAGCCGCTTCTACATTCAGCACATATACCGCCGGTATGGCACTTTGCACATTTTGTATAATCACATGACGCAGCAGCCTTCGCTAAACCAAAAATATACAGAATATTACTATTGTTACAGTTGATAGAATGTGTAATTATATATCATAAAGCTAACTGTTTGAATTGGTTTGTATGTAAGGTAATAAAAGGTTCAAAGGAATGATGTCCCATTTGTTTATTAATATCAAAGGTAAGCACTTGGTATAATATATGATAATAAAAACGAATACATTGTTTATTGTGTATGTAATACAATAACGATTAAAACTAATAAATACCTTAACAACGAGAATATCCCATTATTCACAGTAATATACGGTTTATGTTGATCAATGTTTAATAGGATGACTTGTATGATTTTTTAAAAAAATATAACACAATATATTTGGCTTATTAGCCATCTATTGTTTACAATTATGATTTAACATATTATCTAATGAGCTGAGTGTTATTTTAATGATGACATTTTTAGATTTTAAATAAATGTACATATTTGATTATATGAATTCAAAGGAAGTTTACCCGGATAAAATACTATTACAAATGTCATAAAAAATAAAATAGTTGTCTAAATGGATGAAAATCTTCTCATTAACATGAATCTATATCCGAATAGGTTAGTATGTCAAATCTAACAAATACATGACAAAATCCAATCCTAAAATGGATATCACTTAAATATTGTTTGATGTCTTTCGCATCGTCATTTGGACTCTTCTAGGATGAAACAAACATTTCTACATGTAAACTTGTATAACGGATCAAATTGAAATATAAATGAAATCACGTGACTCATTTAATACGTAACACAATGCATTGCCATTTTAAGAGGGAAATCTATTTTAGTCAAACCTAGGCGGATAGCCCAAGTTAGGAATTCCTTTTTCAATATTGGAAATAAAATATTTTAGCCAAAATTGAAACTTTCTAATACATTCTCTTTAAGCACTGCCAATACAGGAAACAAAAACAAACACATCAAAATTGGAAAACGTTACATTATCCTATGTTGTGACATGGTCCAAAAGGAATCATACAGTCCATTTAAAATGATAGTATTCAATATTTCGAAATAAAGTCCTTCTTCAGAAAATAAAAGTTTGTTTCTTTATATCTCCCAAACATATATACCATTATGTTTCGTTATATATCCCCTACATAGATACTATTATGTTTCTTTATATATCCCATACATACACACCATTATGTTTCTTTATATATCTCGTACATAGGTATTATTATGTTTCTTTATATCTCCGGTACAAATATGCCATCATGTTTCTTTATACCCCCCGTACATAGATGCCATTATGTTTCGTTATATCTCCCCTACATAGATACTATTATGATTCTTAATATATCCCAACCATACACACCATTATGTTTCTTTATATCTCCCCTACATAGATACCATTATGTTTCTTTATATCCCCCGTACATATATACCATTATGTTTATTTTTATACCCCGTACATAGATACCATTATGTTTCTTCATATCTCCCGTTCATAGATACCATTATGTTTCTTTATATCCCCCGTACATAGATAACATTATGTTTCTTTATATTCCCCCGTACATATATACTATTATGTTTCTTTTTATCCCCCGTACATAGATACCATTATGTTTCTTCTTATCTCCCGTTCATAGATACCATTATGTTTCTTTATATCCCCCGTACATAGATAACATTATGTTTCTTCATATCTCCCGTTCATAGATACCATTATGTTTCTTAATATCTCCCGTACATAGATACAATTATGTCTATTTATATCCCCCATACATAGATACCATTATGTTTCTTTATATCTCCCGTACATAGATACCATTATGTTTCTTTATATCTCCCGTACATGAATACCATTATGTTTCTTTATATCTCCCGTACACGAATACCATTATGTTTCTTTATATCTCCCGTACATAGATACCATTATGTTTCTTTATATCCCCGTACATAGATACCATTATGTTTCTTTTTATCCCCCGGTACCATTATGTTTGTTTATATCTCCCGTACATAGATACCAATATGTTTCTTTATATTCCCCCGTACATATATACCATTATGTTTCTTTTTATCCCCCGTACATAGATACCATTATGTTTCTTCATATCTCCAGTTCATAGATACCATTATGTTTCTTTATATCCCCCGTACATAGATAACATTATGTTTCTTCATATCCCCCGTACATAAATACCATTATGTTTCTTTATATCCCCGCGTACATATATACCATTATGTTTCTTTATATCCCCCGTACATAGATACCATTATGTTTCTTTATATTCCCCGTACATATATACCATTATGTTTCTTTATATCTCCTGTACATAGATACCATTATGTTTCTTTATATCTCCCGTACATAGATACCATTATGTTTCTTTATATCACCCGTACATAGATACCATTACGTTTCTTCATATCTCCCGTACATAGATACCATTATGTTTCTTTATATCTCCCGTACATAAATACAATTATGTCTATTTATATACCCCGTATCTTTATATCTCCCGTACATAGATACAAGTATGTCTATTTATATCCCCCGTACATAGATACCATTATGTTTCTTTATATCTCCCGTACATAGATACCATTATATTTCTTTATATCTCCCGTACATATATATCATTATGTTTCTTCATATCTCCCGTACATAGATACCATTATGTTTCTTTATATCTCCCGTACATAAATACAATTATGTCTATGTATATACCCCGTATCTTTATATCTCCCGTACATAGATACAAGTATGTCTATTTATATCCCCCGTACATAGATACCATTATGTTTCTTTATATCTCCCGTACATAGATACCATTATATTTCTTTATATCTCCCGTACATATATATCATTATGTTTCTTTATATCCCCCGTACATATATACCATTATGTTTCTTTTTATCCCCCGATACCATAATGTTTGTTTATATCTCCCGTACATAGACACTATTATGTTTCTTTATATCTCCCGTACATATATACCATTATGTTTCTTTATATCCCCCGTACATATATACCATTATGTTTATTTTTATCCCCCGATACCATAATGTTTGTTTATATCTCCCGTACATAGATACCATTATGTTTCTTTATATCTCCCGAACATAGATACCATTATGATTCTTTTTATCCCCCGTACATAGATAACATTATGTTTCTTTATATCCCGGGTTCACAGATACCATTATGTTTCTTTATATCCCCCGTACACAGATACCATTACGTTTCTTTCTACCTTTCGTCAATAGAGACTATTGTAGACTGTTTGTTTATGCCAAAATATTGGATAATAGAGATAGCAATGTTTTATTATCATTTTATTTCGATTGCATTTTAGAAAAAATGATACACCATCAGAAAATATTAATATATTTATAAAGAATATATTATCTTATAAGCGAGTGTTTCAATATGGCAGTCTATGCAGACCGAAGACTTTTTTTTAAAACTCGTAAAGTACTTTCAATTTTGGCTCTGAGTTGCATGTGTTGTTTCAGCGTGGACAAAATGATTGAGCAAGACTATCTTGAGCAGCGCAATGCAGTACTTCCAACGTACTAATTTTGAATAGATACTGTTTCGAACATCCTCTGACAATGGCGTAAATTTTAAACGTAAGAATCAGGTGAGGTATAAAAGCTCACTTTGATAGTTCCTTCAACTGATAATCACGTGAAATATGATATTTGTCACATGACATTTAGTCCGTATAAGGAATTGCACATTTCCTGCATGGATATTATTATAATAACAACAACCAATACCGTATAAACTTTCCAAAGAGTACACACATGCAATATGTACGAACTGTGTATGTATATAACGCCATTTGATCATTTGGTTAACGCATCCTAAAAGATAAAATACAAAGCAGCAAATACCAGATTACTGGTTTTCAATTATACGAATACTTATTAACATTTGACAGAATGTGCTTGTTCACTATTTCATTACTAATTTAACAGAAATGTATCATTCAAAAAAGTCGTGATTACCTTTTTTTTTACTCAGTAAGAAGCAAAAACACAGTTTTGCATTAATTTATAACTGTAGCAATTTTTCATTGATTTTCAAACCGTAGCAAATGCATTTTTTTTCTTTTCTTGTTAAAGAAGAAGTTATACGAATAACTCTTTCTTGATTAACACATAAATAATCGTATAAATGTTTATTTAAGACAAAATTGCTTTCAAGGGTACAACCCACACCCCCAAAAAAGAATCAGAAAAGGAAACGTTAAATAAGCGGTGCTACACTTTTGATGTTTAATATTGATATCTGAATAACAAATAAAAGTTAAATTTACAATAATAAAAATAACAACATTTAGTTATCTTATTTTTTATAGTAACAGTTACTTCGAAAGAAATAATACTGATCGTATTATGATTAACAATTTATTCAGTATTTATTTTCCTCGTAGACCAAGTCCCTTAGCCTACTTCAGAACATGATTCATCAAATGACAAGGACACACCTATATGCGCCATGAAACAATGCGTATGACTAAACATTTTTTTCAGTGAAATAACATAAAAAACAATTATAACCATTGTAGGATATTAATTATCATCCCCATTTAAGCAGAATGATACTGATACTTATATGATCCATATGAAACATATTTATTAAAGTTTCTAAATAATTCCATAATTACATCTGTGGGACAAATGTTCGGTCATGGTCCTATGGTGTCATCTGTACCCTAAATAACTTAAAAATGTTCGTAACCAACACGTTATGATTCTTCTTATCAATTCAATACGATCACATCTCTACTAGATATAGTAGTACTAGTACTAGAAATAGTAGTACTAGAAAAATAGTAATTATTAGTAGAGAAATCATTACAAGTAGTAGTAGAAATATAATTATGAGTAGTAGTAGTAGTGATAATAGTAGCAGTAGTCTTAATAGTAGTAGTTGTAATAATATTAGTAGTAGTAGTAGTAGTAGTAGTAGTAGTAGTAGTAGCAGTAGTTGTAGTAGTAGTACGAGTAGTAGTAATAGTAGTGATATTAGTATAGTAGTTATAGTAGATGTTGTTGTTGTAGAAATATTATTATAAGTAGTATTATTAGTAGTAATAGTAGTAGTAGAAGTAGAAGAAAAATACGTAGTAATTATAAATCAGTGTAGATACTATAAATCTTAATGCAAATATAAAACCGCATGCGGAAGATTATTTGTTCGATCCCCAGCCGGGTCATACAAAACGACGTGAAATAATGGTGCTAAAAGCTTCATCGCTTTGCACTTAGCATTAAGGGGATAGTTCCAGGTGTTGTCAGCCCGGTGTCAGAATATTCTGCGGCATGATACTTCAGTGTGGCAGCGATAAGAATAATGTCTCAAGTAGACACCGTCGCGATATTGCTGAAGTATTGTTGTAAGTGTTGCTAAACACCATACACCACCAACAACAAAGATATAACGCCTAGTTTTGTATCGTAGTAGAGAATGGTAAAAAATTAGGCATATTTAACATTACACTTAAAAAAACTAAGCATACAGTAAAAGACCAAACAACAATTACTTAATACATGCATCTTTTTATTGATACTAAAAAGTAAAAAGTACGACATAGCCACATGTTTATTTAGCAAATTGTTTGATGTAAATATATAAATGTATGTATGTCTCAATTAAAGCATACATTGAATGTGCACGGCTTATATAACATTACGCATATTTATATATTACTAACAAACCGACAGTAAATTTATTTTAAATAAGATATTCATCCTATCCATATATTGAAACTATAAGAATATAAAGAAATGATATGTTGATACTGACTAACGGCATAAATCATATACACTTACTTACAATGACGTCTTGAGTAGTTACTGTTGTATTAAACTGAGGCGGACGTTTTCAATTGAATAATCCATATGTACGTGTATATGCAATGTCCAAACACTTTCCCTTTTAGTATAATTTTCTTTCGTTTATAAAGGATGTGTTAATCTTTTGAGTGTTAGAAATGAATGATGTCGTCATCCCATGTTAAACTTTAATACTCTAGCTTTAAATTGAATAAAAACACATACCGATATAGCTAGTCATGTGATGTAATAGTGAATAAGCTTCCTTCTTGATTGCACAATCCGGTTTCTCCACTTCACGATTGCATTGTCCTTAACACACGGTGTGCAACATTTATAAACAGATAAGTACAATAGTCATGGCAACTTGTTTCAAGATGAATCAAATCAATATATCAGTTGCGTGCCTGACCATCGATTCTACGTGTTCGAATCCCTGACCGGCCACAGAGCTTGCACAGATGGGTTTGCTTGAGTGCTGACTAAATGGTCGCCAGTTATCCCCTCGTGACAACAAATTGACACTTAACATTCAAACAAACTTAAATCAATAAAACATCACTAAATTAAATTAAATCAACTGATAATACAATAATATTCATAATTTATATTATATATATTTAAAGGATAGGACACCCCAGAAATGACTCAAGCAGTATGACGGTACCCATGTGTATGTGGCTTACGCAAGGTTGAATCGAACTGCTCGACACTATCTCAAAGCGTACACAATTAGAACAGCTAAGTCATACACCTTTTTTTAATGATGTTTGCACTTCAACATCATTAAAGCTTAAAGCAAAATCATATTGTTTACTGGACGACACTACCAACTCACCCACTGTAAACAAGCCTAAAATGCAAGCGTGAATACTGCTTTTAACAGAACTGCCTCATATTCTAAAACACAAATGTGCTTGAGAGTTGGACAAATTTGTACCAATGGACCCTGCAGAATGATTGGTACCCGCGAATCAAATGATGGTCTTAGCCTAGGTAAACCTTACATAGCCTTTGTAACTGCAAACGTGTCTAACTGATTGGCCAAGTTTTTAAATTCATGTTCGAAATTTAATGCATTTAGATATTACCATACTGAAATTTCGAGCATCTCGTAAAGGTAACCAATAAATGCGGTGTCGTTGTATATGTGACATGGTACCGACCACATATTTGACACTATTTGAATATTTCGAAATGTTTCAAACTTTTTTATGTCCGTTTTGTATTATGAGCAACGCTTGTATGTACTAGTCGATGTAAATGTTTTTGAAAATGGTGAACAAATGTTGGGACACAGGTGTGAGTTCTTGCTCTGTCTCTGTTGGCAACTGACAGAATTATCCCATTGAAAAAGAGACAACTAGTCTGCCGAAATAGTTTGGCCCTGAAATATGCTCTGCCTTGACAACCAGATTGTATTCTAAGTATTTCAAGCTCCAGAAATGTTATTTCATCGTTATTGTGTTTTTAAAACCAATGGTTAACACATTTCCCTTAAAAATAATTGTCAACCATTCTGTCTTGATAATATAAACAAGAGAAAATAGGACTGTTATATGGTACAATGTTTTGACAAAAAGAACACAACTTGATTATTTTATATAATGTAGACTTAATTTTCAATACCGTTAAGTAAACAATTTGTCCATTGTTAAAGTGCACATCACAAGTATTCAAAGTAGTTCATGTGTGTAGCATGTGGCTTGGATGGATTCGTGGTCGGAGGATCGGAGGAGGTTCGACCACCACACCGTCAGGATATTGTGTTTTGTCCTTGAGAAATGCACTTTATGCGCGCATATTGGTTAATTACTGGTTTTACACATGGAGATTTCGCGTGGTAAAAATGTGTTTAACAATCTCTTTAACTATGCTTTATCTTACTAACAATGTATCATCTCTGAACACTAAATGTGTGATGAAATATACATTGTAAACTGAAAACTCTGTCAAGAAAAGGAAAGGAAATTAGACTATAATAAAATATGCAACACCCATCAGTCTCATTAGATATAAAATATACTCTGTTTTCGCTTACCATAAGAAGTGTTCCATACTTCCAATTATACTAATATGCTGTAAAAATTCACCTTCCATTGAGATTGAAGAAAAAGAAATCAACATGGACACAAGTGGTCATCTTTGAAAATGTTATCCAAATTAATTGACAGCATTTGAAATTTTGTAATACATGTACGAGAAAAGGTTATTTATATACAAAAATCTTGAAGAGTTGTTTAATATATTATATGACATTTGTGTAGCATATATTGATAGTTCTGATAACTCTACAATTTCCACCAATCAGACCAACACAGACACATTTGCGTAGACCTTGTCCGTGTTCAAATAGACAGAGACACACTGATGGCTGAAGATATACTGCATCTAGATAAGAAAAGAAAACAAAAGAAACATAGTAAAATAATTTATACAGCCGAAATAATTCATTTGCAAACAAATAGCTTGATACAGGTTTATCTATCACATCATTTGAAGAATGTATTTATTTTATTAAAAGTTCTATTGTACGAGGTATGTCCCAAAAGAAATAGGACGACCCTGTCGTTTTTATATTTAGGGCGTTACATGCAAACAATGGTTTCAATGGATATATCGACATCTCTTCTATTGTCATGATACATGAAATCAACTTTCAGTCATCATTAAGTCCATGCAAAAGTCACCATAGTAACGCGAGTTTAGAAGTATGGGGGACTTTGAAATTAGACGCCATTTAAAAAACAACAACATTGCTTTGAAAAGCAGACAACTTCCTCAATAATGCGCCAAATGTTATAAAATAACAGTGGACGTAATTTCGGATCATGTGCGAATGACGTTAAAAAATTTGAAATTATTGATAAACATTTGAATATTGTGTGCACTTGTGAAAGAACAATTGCGAATTTGAATAGTAAAAAAAAATGACAACGTCACGTCTAGAGTGGAAATTTGGAGTGTGGTTAAATTTTGTGTTAGGTGTAATATGACCCGCACAGGATACTCTGAAGTTTATTTCACACAACTCTTTAACATATAGCATATCCTGGAGTCTTATCTATTGGTGGTACAAAGGGGTTTCCAATGGTGAGATAAAAGTAACTGACCATCAGCGATCTGGACGACCGAAATATTGTGTGGTTTTCCTGAGATTCAAGTCAAATCTTGATAAAAAGCGCTTTCAGTACTTCCGGACCATGTGTTTGAGTGTACATTCTGTGGTTAGGATCTACGAGTCATCATAGTATCATAACATGTACCAGTTGTGGATACAGTACCACAAAAAAATGTGTTTTGCACAGCGGTTCATAGTTTGTAAAAAGAATGACTTTCATTTGAATATCAACTTGACGTCGCACAAATAACGTCAAACTCCTCGTACTTTGTTGCATAAACATTTTGACTTGTCAAAATTAATGTTAAATGGTGGTGTACGATATTGAAATTTTGCATGCTTATAGTTTAAATATTGAAAAGTATTCATGCCAAGTTTTGTTTGGATTGAAATACAAAAAGGCATATTTCTAAATTCGTCCTATTACTTTTGGGACATACCTCGTATTAAATTTGTACAGTTATTATTCAGTTTTATATGAATATTTTTACGTTTGATTTACATAAAAAGCAATATTTGTTTCTCAAAAAATATGAAAATCAATGCAAGCTACTTCAAGATTACCCACTACACTTTGTTTGGTATAGCGTTTCCCCTCCTGGCCCTCACTTGTCTGACCGTGTTCACCACGCTGACCTTCTGCTCTATCTCCATCTTCTGTACCAGAACAGACACCACGCAGAACAGACAGCTTCTCTCGCCACCGGTTCTGTATTGAGACACAAAATAGGCATTGAGTGGTTACATTGTACGAAAAGATCTCGAAAAATATCCTGGAACATATTAAGGATTGAAAATCCAATACATGCGTTTATACTCACTGCGTACCAGGTGTGTGACTATGAAACAGTAAATATTATTAATCTAACACTAACATTCCAACAGAATAGTTATGTATATAACATATTGCCTATTTGATACGGAATTTCAAATATATCATTGTACCATCTGTAATAACTTGCCCAAGGTTATTGTACAATATTTATTTCACGTAGACACAGCTTTTCCTCAATATTATAACTAATTCAACATTCCTTGTCATGTGTTTGTGTTTGTGTTTGTGACTATTATTAATCAATGACAATATGGATGTGCAGTAAAATTGGCTCGATATAATATGTTCACTAGGGAGATAGCATATGTATATGAACAGTCCCATCTACAAGACGATGGCGACGGAAATGTCTTGCATCGGTATAAATGCAGCGGAACTACACATTAATATAATGAAGTTCGGCATAACAATTTGACCAAGCATAACTATAATTTTTATCATTATGAAACAAATGTTAAAATTGCACAAAAGTGAAGTTGGCAGAGAATTATAAAAACTATCAGCACATTTTAATCTCAAACTGTGTTATGCGAGGAAATATAATGTTGAATGTTGATTAACACCTTAGTTTTGTTTTGAGTGCGGTGTGATTAATCAGTATTTAAAAAGCGTTAAAAGTACTATTATAATATTTTGCCTATACTGGCTGTTTTTTCCTAAAACTCAAATGATTCTGATGGGATAGTTTCTTACACTTTCAGAATAAATTACCATTATGCATGTACATACAGACAATGGATTACAATTGGTCCCGTTAACTCAGTCCCAGCATCGGCTCGTTCTACATCTTTAACCAGCTGTAGAAATGCAGATGGGTCTGTAGGCACGGCTTGCTTTTGTTTCCACTGAGTGAATTGGAAGTGAGACAATGTATATTCCTCAGTTTGGCCATACAAATATATGTTATAATATAATATAAACACAATACAGTAATTTACAATTTGACTAAAGTTAATATTGAAATGAATGTTTAGTAAAGACACGTGTATATCGTACAATAGCTGTAGCTGTTGAACAAACTAAAACCTGAAAATTCATAATGTTATTGAAACAGTAGAAACAGTAATCTATACTTAATACGGAGGGAGGATTCAAGAAAGCAACAGAAAAAAATATATTTATCCGTGTTTCTATGGCATACACATTATAACAAACTCTGCATCCTGAACTCAAAATAGTAAATACCTTTACTGCGATAATGCAAAATATAGATGGTCGGTAAAATGGCCTCTATATCCATGCTTATTAACTCAGTCACTCACCTTTTCGTGATGTGATATCACAAGTGTCCTCAGGATATACAGTGATATCGATTGTGATTTCTTACAACTGATATGGAAAGGTCCGTGCTTCAATACCTGGTTGGCGGCTGGCAGATAAGTGCCAACATTCTTTGAAAATGTAAAATAATATATAATAAATACGAAAATGTCAATTTAAACATCAGGCTATAACATAAGAAAAAAAGCTTTAATGTCGTTGCGATAAAATGCTCATAGTGTAAGTGAACAAACGAAACCTTGCCGAATATATGTAAGTTCCGATATTTTCCTAATTGCAATATTATTTTACCACGACGGTGAATTTTTTAACAAGAAAGAACAAATGAAAATTAATAGGAATCTGTATATTTGAATTTTCAAATATTAAATTAAAAAATAGCGTTTAAAATGTTCACTTCTGAATTGAACAATTATACTATTTCTGACCTTGTCATGGATATTCTCTTCATCCAAAGACACAATGCAGGATACACGTTGCTGCGTGACCATTAACAAGAAGTCTGTCATGGTCCCTGGCAATGGCGTCTGGGCTGCGATATAGCGGTTCTTTCTTGAAAAACTGTAAAATTATAATTATGACGTCGAAAAACAAATGAATAAACACAGAATATCTAGGATTTCGATATTACCAGAGACATATTACCAGAGCTAAGTATCTGCAGATGCTTGTCTAAAGGTCTGGTGGCACATTTGGGTGTTTCCAACTCCTCCTGAACCAACCAACATATATGTATTGTATCAGAAAAAATTGCTGAATTGAAAATATAAATTTTGGTGGTATACTTTTCATTTTCGATTTAATGTTGTATTTATAATAAAACAATGTATTAAAAGTAGAAACACGATTAAGTGTCTACACTTATTCTACTTTTTGTAGGGGATGTTTAAATTTCATATTCATTGTTGCATCAGATAAACAGATTTAATTACCGTATGTCCGTTTAGTAAGTTATAAAAGTGTATATTGTTTATGTAGTGGATTAGTAATATCAAATAATGTTATATGTATGGTATATAACAAAAATCAACTGACATTAATGAAGACTGCATTTATGTAACTTGACGAGCCCGTCTTCTTACGAACCATTAACAAAGGTCTGTATCGGTCTCCTTTTTAGTTAACATAACACAAACAAGCTATAAAAAAAGTATGTATCTTACATATAAAGAAGAAAACTTCACATTTATATATACTTCAATGACCTGCGAAATGCAAATAATTGTTAAGATGTCTGCAAAATTTTCAGATTAGAAAAAAAACATCGCATGTTATATATAAGAAATCATGGAGCGTGTGGTCCAATGGTAGAGCATCGGATCCATGATAGTGTAGTCGAAAGTTCAATCCTCCGCGACTGCTTTGTGTTGTGTCCTCGAGCAAGACATTTTATCCGCATATGTTTAGTACTGGTTCTACCCAGGATGACTTCGAACGTGATTTGTAAACTTTGTAAATACTTGGTTCACAATCGAAGTAAAATAAACAAGTTTAAACTAGATGATTGTTAAAACGTCTGCAAAGTGTTCACGTTGGAAAAAACATCAGGTGTTATATATAAAAATCAAGGTAACAAAAAATCAATAAAGTAAGTTTTGCAATCGACGATGGAAATATGAAAATAAGGTTATATCCATTCATATTCGGTCACCCGTAGACTAAATAAGAATACATAACAGATCTTTCTGTGCTGTTGTTATTATATTTTTTATGGAATCAAAATAATCTCAGACTCACAATATAAAATGACAATTCAGTAATCACAAAACATGGTATTATTACCGGGGATGGCAGCACCGTTTCTGTTCTTGTCACGGTAATGAATATGTTTGGCTTTCGCGTCTATCTCTTCTTCAGGTTTTCTGTCAACCTCTGTTTCAATAATCTGTCGGAATACAATATAGATAATTATAACCAAATCTTTATACCCGGGATAGCAGCACCCTTTCTGTTCTTGTCACGGTAATGAATATGTTTGGCTATCGCGTCGATCTCTTCTTCAGTCTCTGTCAACCTCTGTTTCAATAATCTGTCAGGAATACAATATAGATAATTACAACCAAATCTTTATACCCGGGATGGCAGCTCTCTTTCTGTTCTTGTCACGGTAATGAATATGTTTGGCTACGCGTCGATCTCTTCTTCAGGTTATCTGTCAAGCTCTGTTTCAATAATCTGTCAGGAATAAAATATAGATAATTATAACCAAATCTTTATACCCGGGATGGCAGCGCCCTTTCTGTTGTTGTCACGGTAATGAATATGTTTGGCTATCGCGTCGATCTCTTCTTCAGGTTTTCTGTCAACCTCTGTTTCAATTATCTGTCGGAATACAATATAAATAATTCATTTTTTTAAGAATAATGTTTCACATGTATGTTTACTAGCTCACAAAACAAAACAATATACCATGAATGGTATAACTTTCAGTTCATTTAATCTTTATGAAGCTATATATGTTTCAAGATATATATTTATACATGACCGAAATAGGTGTAGCCAAATTCTTCTTCTTTTTCCGTATAAGGTTCTTCACCACTATAGGTGTATATTCATACTAGAATGTGTAGTGCAGAAACGAGTCACTGTATTTTTAAAAGAATTTTCTAAAAGTATTTTGTACAGTGCAGTTAAAGATTAAGGTCTGACTATGGCCGGGATAGGGATGGACTGATTGTGTAGCTTTAAACTGTATATGAACCTATGTTGTTAATTCAAATAGAGTGTCTGGTTCTTTTGTTTTGTTTATACTACAATAATCATATATATAATGC
This sequence comes from Panopea generosa, assembly GCA_029582155.1. Lineage (NCBI taxonomy): Eukaryota > Metazoa > Mollusca > Bivalvia > Adapedonta > Hiatellidae > Panopea > Panopea generosa. The sequence goes on along the minus strand of CM055912.1, from coordinate 29,628,866 downwards.
CTATTATTCGAGAATGTTTATTAATATCAGTATTAATTATGTAACATGAAGTTAATACAGTCAGGTATTTAGTAATATCAAATCTGCCATATATATGTAACATTAAATAGCAAAATATAACCATACCCTTCTGCAAAAAAAAAATGTATGTTATTGTATAAAATTTGACATTCAGAAATGTTGTGTTTATTTTTTAATGTAAACGAATGGAATAGATTCGCTTACTTCATCTGCAGAATATATTTAATAAATAAATATCAAAGTACCTTGTATTGCTTTTCCAGTTTTTCAGTATTGGCTGACACGTAATTTTGAAAGTCATCTGCTTTGATAGGGTGACTATCAAATGTTAAGGAGTGAACCACGGCGTTATGAAGGTATTCATATTGTACCTATAATAATAAGAATGATTATAAGGCTTTATTAATGAATGCATTTATTATTTGCGAATTTCATGTCTAAATTACGTAAACTGTGCTCGTTAAAAGAATTTCAAACGTGTTTATATTGTTTGTCAATTTGTTTGATTAAAATCAGAAACTTTTAAGGTTAACATTACACTTTATACAAATCCAGTTTTATTGATTGAAGTAGACCATAATGAATCTAAGTAAAACCAGCCATTCCAAAACTAGCTGATTAATAACTGATACTGTTTCTGGACCAAGGTGAGTGGTAAGTGATATTGAAACAGATTATTTAACAGACATCTCGGTCATCGAGGAAAACATTTATTGAAACGAAACTATATCCAAAAAGCGGAAGTCTTGGTTAAAAATGAAACTCATCACTAATACATTGTGTATATATGCTAGTATATGTTATGTGCAAACTTATCAGTGTATTAATATTTCCCATAGTTACTTCAAGCGCAATAAACCTGTGATTTCAACAACCACCGGTAAATTTGAATAGCTTTATCTATTTCCCAATCAAATACGTAAAAGAATAATATTAAAATAAGCATTAAAAATTCTCACTAGATTATAGTTGCGAGATATCAATGTTGATAATCAATAAATCCGTTTACCTCTTTTTGAACCATGTTGACCCTTTGTCTTCTCATCCCCATAACACATCCAAATATATCAACTGACTTCTCGGTTTCTCCTTCTTCAGTTAGAATGTCAAGTGCTATATATGTTCCAGTTCGGCCGATACCGGCACTGCCAATCAGACAAGTATAACGGTTAGAATGTCTAGTGCTATATATGTTCCTGTTCGGCTGATACCGGCACTGCCAATCAGACAAGTATAACAGTTAGAATGTCTAGTGCTATATATGTTACAGTTCGGCCAATACCGGCACTGCCAATCAGACAAGTATAACATATATAATTAGATATAACATATCGTCCCATTAGAGAAATAAGGTACCAAGTGTATGTTAAATAATAATGCACTATATATAAGTATATTTTTGCTTCAAACGGGCAATATGATCTATATCAATCATAGGCCATATAATGTACTGTTAATCACCGAATAGTGCAATTCGAGTTGGGATTTAGGTTTTTAAATTACACTTAATGAAGCATCTTAAATACAGATAGTTAGTAAATAGATTATTTGCTTTTGAATACAATCTTAGCAATACAAACTGCTATATATTTTAGATTATACCTCTGAAGCAGGCTGCCAATCAAACACTTCGATAATTAATCAGCGATCGATTTGCTTGCTTCGCCGCTATTTTTCTAAGACAGGTCAACTATGTCTAAATAAATACTACATTGTATTTACTTGGACAAACAATGCCACGTGACTATTGAATTGAGCGATAGTCATTCTCGCGTCAGGTCAATTCTTTGCATGACAAACCAACAATTATTGTTTAACATCAATGAAAAATAAAAAAATACACACTAATAACCCAATGTACGATCCATAACAAAGTAAAACTTACCTGCAATGTACAATAATTTGACCACCCAACCTCGTCTGTATACTTTGTACCGTTTGTCTAAACTCAATAAGGATGGTAACGGTATCCGGAACACTTTTGTCCGGCCAGGCTGTAAAGTGTATCTGATGTAATGTCCGTTGCACTGGACACTGTGTTATATTAAATTAGATCATTATATAATGAGAAACATGTTTCATTAGCTGATGATCTTAGATTTGTTAGTATTAAAAAATGCAGATACCGCCGGTAAACTTACCACCTTTTTGCATTATGTGTATCACTACGTCATTTGTTAGCAACGTCACCGAAAACAGTGTAAACAGCAGTTTGAAATTTAAATTACTAGTTTTTTGTAAATGTTAAAAATGTATAATAGATAAATTGGAAAAAAGGCGATTTAGTTTGGTTTTTACCCAAATCTACTTTTTGCTGAAATACGTCATTCGGCTAAACAGTCAGTTCAATTCAAACCTTTGTCGCTTGAGTAACTCAGTTCAACGAGAGAGTTATAATGACAAAGCGTATTATTGCTTATTATTGTAACTGGCGACTTCATCGTTAAACAATATATATTTGCGACCATTAAAAACTTTACATACGCTCGCAAATTTTAAAATTACAGTATACTTAATTCTATAGTTAAGTTAGACAAGATAATGGAGCAAACGTTAACCCTAATATATCAGTTAGCCAAGATAATTCGGTTAGCTCAGTCGGTTTTATCAATATATTAATCCGGGGGGGGGGGCGTGAATTCGAAACCCCGCCCAGCCACTGTGACATACGACATTGCGTCTCAATGGCATTCGTCTCTCACCGCTGATTGAAGTGGGAAGGTTATTAATTACTTGCGGTGATAGTTGTGCTGGAGTACTGGTTAACCCTCAAGGATCACATGAAATAGTGGTTGGGTTAACTGATCGTCTGTTAGCTATCGATGGCATAAACATGACGCTTAATATTCAAATAATCAAAACAAATAATTAAGTTTTTTTTGTAACAGTTTTTAATATAAGAACATACTTTAGATACGTTGAATACTCTGACAATAAATTCAGCAAAGACGTCCTCCCTCTCACATAACACAGTGACGTCACTGTAACTGATGGTTTGTTCAGGATCAGGCCAGTACTGCTCACATTTCATTTTCTGTGTTTACGATAGGTACATGTTATAATGTTATACTATGTAGTTTATTTTAGGTGTTGTTTCCCTTGATCGAAAATGTAAAAAGTTCTAATATTCAAATCGTTTCACTTTCAACTACCAGTGGGTAAATAAACTTACCTTTATCATTTTGAAACAATGCCATCTTTGGGAATGCTGATTTTTCTCATATTTAAAGAAGTATTACACGCGTATATAATATTGATATCACAGGCTTAATTTCTTGTTGATCAATGGTACATTGTTCCATATATATGCACTTACGTTATAGACCATAATAAAGAAATATACACTTGTGGTGTTGATTATTTATTCTTTGTTCATTGAACTACAACGTGACACTACAATTAACTATATAACTACAACGTAACACTGAATAATAACCTCCCTTACATGACGGTAGTAAGATTCTTACGCCTAAGAAATTAGAGCTGTGTAATGCGGTTGGGCAATTTTATGTTAAAAATACATAAATTGTCATATTTAATTGTGCATATTGGAACATTGAAACGTTTTCATGCTTTCTGCAAAGTTTGGGTGACATTGGGAACTGTTTGATGATGGGCAGAATTGTCAAAAACGAAGGGGTGCCATCAAACCATCGAAATTGTGAAAAAGAAAACTGGTCAACCCCATGTATTTTTCTGCATAATTAGACCAAAAGAGGACTTTCTATGGGAATAAGGCACTTTTAGAACCATTGGTAATGTATCCAGTGTTCCAGAAGTCCATGTCTCTATATGTAGAACAGTACAAAATTAATTGGTGTGTGAGACTTTCAAGAACCAGATCATTTTCGGTAGATGCTGGGTGGAAACTGCATCTTTGTGATTTATATTTACTTTCTTGTTCACAATACATCATTTTCTATGGGAAATACTGTATTTGAAACCTATAAATGGAAAAAATAATGTATTTTTGTGAAAAATGGAAGACTTTGAGTGAATTAGAGAAGCTGTCACACAGGCAAAACCAAACTTGAAGCTAAAACATTTAAGCAAACAGGGCAATGAGACTAAACAGCTGAAAATTTGTCATGGAAATGTTGGAATCAGGATTTATTCAGTTCAATGGAAGGAACATAAAATTAGATCATCTATTTAACTAAAAAAGAAATGATCATGTTTGCAAATATGCTTTGCTTCATCACATGATAAGACTTGATTTTAGCCATCTGTTTCAAAATCCTGGCTAAAATAAAAATAAAAGTTTGCACTTAAAAACACTTGAAAGTCACACAGAGAGACAGTGATGCTGATATATCGCAACAAAAGCATGTCTAGAACATTCACTGTATCCAGATTTCATGATTCATGTATGTTAAACCATTTTTTTTTGTGTTAGAAACTCATTATTTTTGTAAAATACATATCCCACCCACATAAAAATGGTAACATTTGTCACGATACTGTTTCCACTGTTTAGCGCATGATTTTTTACAATACGGTTGGTCGCGTATGAGCAATATTGTTTTTATGTAGCTGTTTATCAATTAATATTATGTTGATTTTGAATTATGGAGAAATTTCATGTTCCATTGTTTTGTCACTGATATTTGTTATCAAAAGCTCTGTATCCAATTTTCGATAAACCGACCGTCAAACTATCGCGTTTCATTTTATTGGTATGGTGTATGACTGGCATTTTTGTTTTACTGTCACTTTCACTCCTCATTGTTGATATTTATGCAGCTGGGTCTGCCTAAAACACAGTATCTATCTACTCTTGGACATTCTGGTAAATGGTAAAAATGCGACATTTTGGAAATGACACGAAACAATTTCGCATAATATTTTCTCAGCATTTAGCTAACCGGTGCTTGAAACTTTTGTACCATCATCTGATTTCTTTCGGTAGTTCTTCTGACTTTTTTTTTTGCGATATTTTTCGATATATTTATTTTAAACTAATTTGTCGTAAAGAGACGCGCTTTAGCAAACCGTCTTTTCGCAATGTGCTTGTCGGTCCAGCCAAATATACTGTATCCATATTATGTCTCATTTTCATTCATTGATTGATTTTTTTGCTTTATAGTGACTTTCATGCACACTTTACTTTCATTTGCTATTTAGATTGTTAAAATGAACAAAATAGTATTGTAATTTTATATATGCCTAATAGATACCTCAATTGGTAAGGGATCTATTCATAGTTGATAATGAATCTAATGCATGCACACAAGTATGTTATTCATTCATGTATTTAAAAAGGGGACATGGTTAGTGTCAGTGATATGCAAATTACTGCTGGGTACCTACAAACATTAATATTTGTTTGTTATAAATATAAAAAAAATAGTCAAATATATAGTTTTGCAACAAAACAGAGCATTATTTGTAGCAAAAACAACTATTTATCCATATATGGTCATGTTTTTTGACACATAAGTTATGTAATGTTGCATATACAATAAAATGAATCTGCAGTCAGATAGATAAACTATAGGAGACAATGCAAGGACATTTTCAAAGTATTTCTTTTTCTAGAATTATTTTTATTAAGATACAATGGCTAATATTTTAGGTCAGTTTTTCGAGTCGTCCGAAACTGATTTATACATGTGCGACCGCCATCTCATTTTGGTGCATGAATTCGAAAACAGTTGTGAGATGAATTCAAAAGGTGTATTTTTATATTAAGAAATGGTAACGATTTGTTCGACAAATATTTCAGTCACATGTCTTGACAATTTCTACTCTTCAAGGTATCACTGAAGAATTACCTCCCTTACATATCGGTAGCAAGATTCTTACGCCTAAGAAATAAGAGCTGTGTAAAGCAGTTGGGCAATGTCTTTGTTAAAAATGCATAAAATGTCATATTTCTTTGTGTATATGGGAACATTGAAATATTTTCATGATTTCTGCAAAGGTTTGGGTGACACTGGGAACTATTTGATGATGCTATAACAGTTTAAAGATGCATAGTGATACACTGCAACAAATGGGCAGAATTGAAGGGGTGCCATCAAACCATCGAAACTGTGAAAAAGCAACCTGGTCAACCCATGTTTTTTCTGCATAATTGGACCAACAGAGGACTATCTATGGGAATAAGGCACTTTAGAACAATTGGTAATGTATCTAGTGTTCCAGAAGTGCATGTCTCTATATGTAGAACAGTACAACATTAATTGGTGTGTGAGACGTATAGAATAACTACATAAAAAACACAACTTGTCAACATTTACCCCGACTTCCATCAGATTAATAAGCATGACGACCTTATCTACCTTCTCCTGCCAAACCATCCCCCAGAACGTCACAAAATCGTCCATGTGCTGGCTCGTAGGACCTACATGTACGTAAAAGTGTTTGTTGTTGCTCATAAATGTTTGAAGGATACGTAATGACGTTTGAGAAACCCTACAACGTAAGTTTCGTCAATTTAATATAAACGTTTCATCTGCCTGGTTACTTTCTAATGAAAATACATATGTCAAGCTTCTAAGAGAAATTGTGTTATATAATAAACTGATATCATGGAAAATCTATTTAATACTGATGATGTTTTAAGGTAGTGTTTTGACTGTGCACACATACACATGTTATAAACATGTTATTACCAATTATAAATATAAACATAAAATTTAGATTATACTTAAAATTTATAACAATAAATTGCAATCAATATCAAATCACACATGCATAGCATTACAAATAACTTACCTAGAGACGCAATGTATGCGTTCGACTTGTTGTACCCCTGTAACAATTAATATTATACTTATTAGCATGTAAATAAAACTTTTTTAAATTTTGAAAGTCTTGATCAAGCAGTTTGTAAAGAGTTAAACAATATTCATTTGATGTTAGAAAAACACAATGCGCCGGACTATACTTGTATTAGACAGTTATCGTTTGCGAAAATAATGTTATGCCGAGATAAGATAACATACGTCTAAGAAACTAGCGTTGATAAATTCCGTACTGCCACCTAGTAGATGAACTCTTGAAACGTCATCTGAAATAAATGAGGAATAATCAGGTTTTTAATAATTACATATCGTATTCAAAAGCAAATTTCTTTGTTAAATAACAATCTGTATTTCAGGTACATCACATAATGACAACTACAACATATATAAAAACTATACTATTATTATTATCAGAATTATTATTTTACGAAATTTAATTAATCGTGACTTTGGTCATCAACACAACTTACATGGGTAGATACCTCTGTATCTGTTCTTCGAAACATTTGATGGTTTGGACGCGTCAGTATACGGTCTTGTCAATCCTTTTGGGAATTTCTGAAAAAAAAATGTATTGTAAATGTAATGATCAAGATGTACAGTTGTTTAAAAGTCAAACTACACCGACAAAATATTCTTTAATTTCGTAAAAAGCAGTACAAATAAAATGTAAAATGGCAATGTGTGGTACGTTGCTATGCTACAACCCATTTCTTCTGTACATATCATTAAAATATGAAATGGCCCTTTGTGGCAGGTTGTTATAATAAAATCCGTTTTCTCTTTACATTATACGATGATTTTTTTATTAGCTATTATTCATCTATTTTTTCCATGTAATGTTTTGTGTGTGTGCGTGTGTTTTAAGTTATTTCAAGATATGAAGATGTCATAAATAGGTTCATTTATAAGAAATGCATATATATTCAACAATATAGTTAACTTATTTTACCAACTTTTCGTTGCATTCGGCGTATAATGGTTCAAATACCTGGAACTCCTTCTCAAAATCTGTTTTCTGGTTAATATAGTCCAGCAGATTGTCAACTTGTATTCTACTTCTCTTCAAACCAGCGATATTATAGTACGTGTCTGTCTGTGGATCAGCTAATGAATTTACAATATTGAGTTTTATAAAGTGTTAGTTGAATGTGTCTCATTTTAAACGACGAGTATTGAACGAATGCTATAACATAAAGTAATATATTTCAGTGAATAAATTAAAGACAAAACGAATTTTTCAAATATATAGCAAAAAGAAATTGATCATGTATTAAATTATTATATATGATAAAATGATCAATTGGAAGCACAAAACGTGCCCACGAAAAGATGTGCCAGATTGTGCCAACCAAAAATGTAGACAAGCACCATTTGTTTAAAATCACCTAGACCAGTTATGTAACATCTTTTTCTCCTTCTATGCAAATTTGTAATTCAAACAAGAATCCTGTAACATGGATTTAGTTAATGTGTATAATATCAAGATTTGCTTAATTCATTATTATTTTGTTTACGTCAAAACTGCACTCAACGCCTTAAAATATGAACACTTTCTTTAAGATATACTGAGACATGTGTCCACCTATACCAAAGTACCAAACAAAAGCAACATACAGTTTCTGTTTAGACTTACTATTATTAACATTATCGACTGTTTCAGATTCTTCATCAATTTCCTCTAACACATCGCCTGCATCCACGTCGGTCTCCTGGTCGTATGGAGATGATGAACGCATCGACCTTTGTGGTACTGCATGTAGTTGGCCACTTAAACCTGTTATTTCAATACTTACAGCTTTGTCTTCTGTTGTATTTTTCACTTTGTTTTGAACAGCATAGATGTAACCTGTAATTATTAGATTTTTTTATATAATAGCCCATGTATTACATTTCAAGTATAGTTTAAAATTGCCGTAACCGGTGTACAATTTGAAATGGCACAAAACATTTTATAGAAACAACTTTTTAAAAATTGGACACCCGACCAACCCTTAAAGTCGCCAAATAAATTGATTAATCAGTGCAACATGCCATACATTTTTCTCAAATATTAAGTATTTGACAACATATAATTCACTCGCTGAAATACATAGTCTTAATTACCTAGCCCAATTTAAAATGTTGCTTGATATATTTTTTCTTATTTCAGTTCCAATTCAGTAAAATATAAAACACTTTCAAAACTTTTATCTTCAAGTTCAAAGAAATTATCATTTACGATGAGGTGTGAATCAAGCATTATTGACCCTCGTCTCTCTCATATATCAATGCATATGTGTTGATTAGAACAGTACACAAAAACACGACCAGCAGATACGAATGTTTAGATACATCGTCCAATTAACATCATCTGTATTGAAATAGGTCTTGAAATGTGCACGAGCAGTTCATGATATTGCCAAATATAGACAGCAAGTGTGTGAAGTTGTTAATTATAATGACCACTTAGATACCAAGATATCAAGGACTATCATAAAATGTATGTCAACACAAAAAGTATTGTACTTGTATTAGGGTTGTTGTCATTCAATTGAGTGGGTGTAGTTGTTTTGTCATTGTTTCTTGTTACAGTCTTTTTTCTGAAATTAAATTTATAAAGAAAAACATATGTTTGTAGAAAAACAAATTCATCGACAAAAGAATAACTGGCAAAATAAATATGATACATAGGTACTTGGATACCATTCAATAGAAAGACCGATTCACCACAAACAACACATTGGTAAGCAATACATTAAGTGATTTACATGTAATAAGATAAACACATCTAAATATACGCTATGGAACGACACAATTAACACTGTGGAACGGTGACTCAAATGTTTTTTCGCAAATTTCACTATAGTTCTAATGATTACGAATTGATATGGTCAGGCTCATTTAAACACGTATATAATTTAGAAAATGATTGTTCGTTTCACAACTTAGTGTTGATTATAATGAAATTATAATGTTGTAAACATCTTTACTGATGTAGCGAAGAGACGTAATTAAAATAGCAAGAGATAGTAAGAATATCATACGCTAATATGTCCTAGTAAACTCATTTAAACTCAATAACATACTGATATGTGTATTATTATATATTTAAAAGAATCTAACACAATTGTAAAATATATTTTTAACAATGATAATATGGTAAAATATCATATTTAGAATTGTAATATAGATCAGTTTTTGTATCTGGATCCCCAGGATAACAACAATGTGTTATTGTGTTACAATAAACACGATTATTATTACCAATTATAATATAATAATCCTTAAAAATTATATCAAGCTATATATACATTCGCTTCATGAATATAAAGGTAAACACAAATCCGGTAACAAGTAATATAAAAACGACACCTCCAACTGCTCCAGCTATTATACCAACTGGTACTGTATCCTCATCCTTGGCTTGTCGCTTTGCTTCTGTTTGTCCGACAGGAGGTACAGTTGTAGCCAGCGCTTTATTAACACGTGCTACTCAGCTTGGTGTCTGTTTAATGCCTTTGAAACATATTTATCAAATGTTTAGAAAATCTGAGAAAGGCTGGCAGCATACGCAGCGGCCTATATCCACAAATTATGAATCATAATCATGTTATATTTTAACGTTTAACCAGTTATACCTTTATTGTGAAATTCTAATTCTACATCTGGTAAAGACCCAACATTTTCTGCCCCGGCTGAAAGAAATTGTAGGAGGGGTTATTGGGTAACAACTTTATTATGTACCTATAAGTTAGGTTTCTATGTGTTAAAATGCACATTAATTGACAGCTTTAAGCATACTGAATGTGTATAAGATTCGCCGTGTGTATTTGTTTACAGTTAAGAGAACTTGAGCTCGCAAGCTCCACTTGGAATTTTATATTGTTGGTAGTTGGAGTTTACTGTTAACTGTATAAAACCAACTCTTTATGGAAATATTTTTACTAGTAAAATGAATTAACAATGATCTTGTAGACTAAGTTCTCTGACTTAAAAAAATGTATTCCAGAACCATGTTGCGGTTTTTATATGGCAGTTGGCGCTTTAAAATGATTTGTGAACGTGTCAAAACATCAACTGAATGTATTTACATGTATATTCACCACCTGGTCATAAGTGATATATAAGCTATGGCGTTATTTAACACGTACGTGCATTACATGTAATTACGGAATACATTGTTTTTAGATAAAGAAATATATGTCCATAATTATTGCAAATGTTTAGCTCAACAATAATTATTGTCCTGGATACAGAGCAACTCGTTATAGAATGTTCTGTTACACGTGTAGTAACTATCAATCCATTTAATTATTATGAAACATTTAACATGTATGTAATAACACATAAAACCAATATTTGCCATAAAAACACATGTAACAATATATATCATGCATAAAGTCAAAAGCAATTTACATGTAAGGTAAAAGGATAACGTAATCTCGGACAGATAAAGACATTCAATAAATAGATGATACTCGTTTCTAAATTTATTTTATTATCAGATCGATGAATTTTTTATATGAAATATCAATGCGAACATTTAAATTTTGAAAAGAGATAAGGACTTACTTGTTTCACTCGTATGTTCTACTGTATTACATGATGGCCCCACTAATCCATCATGACAACCGAATACACATACACCAGTATTATCACACACCGACGAACCATCTGATGGATTGTTACATTTGCTATTGCATTTATGTTCACAGAAACGTCCATAGTGCGTTTGCTTACAATTGTTACAGTATCCAGTGTCAATGTCGCATTTTCTGTTTAAACAATTCGAGTTACACGATTCGTTACACAATCTACCCCAGTAACCACCAGTACAAGGTACACACATACTTCCATTATAATACTGAAAATCAGGACAGTGACAACCATTCGATGATTGTAAACATTGATTACAGACTCCATCAGATTTCACGTAGTAGCCCTCCGCACATACTTCATTACACAGGCCTGTAGATATATCACACGTGTTGTTCTTACAGCCGACTGGACAATAAAATTCACAGGTTGATTTCCATCTTCCAGGAGGACATGAATTACAAGATGATGACGTAGAACATTTAGTACATGTGTTTCCAGTTCCATAGCTAACCAGGTAGTACCCGTCATGGCATATGTTACAGTGACTGCTGTTCGTGCATGATTTACAGCTCGCCGTGCATGGTAAGCAGTAAACATAGTTATCGGGCAAATAGTACTGATAATAACCGTCAATACATCCTTGTGTACAATTGATTTGAGAACAGTCTTCATCTTTACACATATTACAATATTCCCAACATGTTTTGGAGTAATACCCAGATTTACACTTTGAACACAATGATGTGCTGTTACAATTTACACAATTTGAAGGACAGTTTTTACAAGATGCAAACGATGCCGATTTAATTGTATAGAATCCATCATTACGCATAGTACAATAATTATACCCTATACATGAGAGGCAATTTTCCGAACAAGAATAACAGTTTCCGTTGTTTTTTGAAATAGCCGTCTTTACACTGTGCACATTGACTGTTGGAATTACACATCACACATTTTGTATTGTCACACGATGTAACAGCGCTGACACCAACTAAAATGTACAAATTGTAAGTATTAACTAATTATTATGCAGGTACATGTAATCATAATAGTAACAAGAGCAGTCATCGCCTTGGACAAAAAAACGCCACTGTGGACATGAATCCTGGTTACCGGATGCAGTGATTGATTAACCCTAATTTTAGATGAAAGATAAATATTTACCAAACTGATTATGACAAAATATAAAATCAGTATGACTTAATACAGTATATGAATACATTATATTATATTGTATTGTATTGTATTGTATTGTATTGTATTGTATTGTATTGTATTGTATTGTATTGTATTGTATTGTATTGTATTGTATTTTATTATATTATATTATATTATATTATATTATATTATATTATATTATATTATATTATATTATATTATATTATATTATATTATATTATATTATATTATTATGCTACATTTTATTTAGAAAGGTGATTTTTTATTTGTAGATGCCATGTTTTACTTATTATTCCTTGAAAAACAATAGTATTGGAGTATTAAAGTCCTCTAAGGCCCGTCTCAAGATCAATTACCTCTCACCGATAAAGTCGTAGTTTCGAGTTCCGCGCGCATCAAAACTTTATGGGAGACAGTTTGCCATTCACTTGCGGAAGGTTCTACTCAGATTAATCCTGAGGTCTTCCTCCACCAATAAAATTTGGTATATGCCATATAAAACATAAAATGTGTTGCAATGGCGTTATACCATATTGAAACAAAAATATAAAAAAAATGGTTGTTTCAAACTAAATGTTTCCAATTAAGATGATGATATTGATACTGGACAAGACATAATCAAGGGGATATCTAATTGTATATAAAAATCTAGTAAAGGCAGCAGTTGTATAAAGTGATAGAATCAAGAGATTAAAAACTAAGTGTGAAAACTTTAAAATGCCGACATGGTCTAAGTAATTTGCCACTCCGAACATGAAATGAACTGTATAAGCCACATAAGCAACAATAATATATATAGTCTTAACACAAAGTGCCCACATGCAAAATGTACAAACTCTGTATGTTTGCAAATCCATATCAATAACATACAAGTGGCAACGTTCTGAAATGATAGAAACGGAAAACATCAGGGAATTAGAAATACTAGCTAAAACAGACATTATAAAGACATATATACAATAATGTTAATTGGTGCAAAGAATAAATATAGTTGCTATTAAATCTATTTTACTTTCTTTTTCCATTTAACAATTCAACCATTAGGACGTTTCATATTATAGTAATAGTATTAGTAGAAATAGTAGTAATAGTAGTAGTATTGGTAGTAGAAGTAATAGTAGTAGTAGTGGTAGTAGTAGTAGTTGTAGTAGTAGTAGAAGTAGTAATAGTACGATTTGCTATTGAAGTAGTATTAGTAATAACATTTGCTACTGTGGTAGTAGCAGTAGTAAGATTTGCTATTCTAGTAGCAGTAGTAGCAGTAGTACGATTTGCTATTTGCTAAGTAGTATAAGGATGAGTAGGATTAGTAATATAAGTAGTAGAAGTAGTAATAGTAGTAGAAAAAAAAAAGTAGTAATAACAGTAGAAGTAGTAGCAGTAGTAGAAAAAATAGAAGTAGTAGTAGTAGCATTAGAAGTAAGATTTGCTATTGTAGTAGTAGTAGTTGTAGTGGTAGTAGTTGTAGTAGAAGTAGTGGTAGGAGTAAGAGTAGCAGTAGTAGTAGTAGTAGTAGTAGTAGTAGTAGTAGTAGTAGAAGTAGTATTAGTAATAACATTTGCTACTGTGGTAGTAGCAGTAGTAAGATTTGCTATTCTAGTAGCAGTAGTAGCAGTAGTACGATTTGCTATTTGCTAAGTAGTATAAGGATGAGTAGGATTAGTAATATAAGTAGTAGAAGTAGTAATAGTAGTAGAAAAAATAGAAGTAGTAATAACAGTAGAAGTAGTAGCAGTAGTAGAAAAAATAGAAGTAGTAGTAGTAGCATTAGAAGTAAGATTTGCTATTGTAGTAGTAGTAGTTGTAGTGGTAGTAGTTGTAGTAGAAGTAGTGGTAGGAGTAAGAGTAGCAGTAGTAGTAGTAGTAGTAGTAGTAGTAGTAGTAGAAGTAGTAGTAGTAGAAAAAATAGTAGAAGTAGTAGTAGTAGAAAAAATAGAAGCAGTAGTAGTAGTAAGATTTACTATTGTAGTTGTAGTAGTAACAGTATTAGAAGTAGTAGTAGAAATAGTAGTAGTTTTATAAAAATAGTAGTAGTAGTAGTAGTAGTAGTAGTAGTAGAAGTAGAAGTAGTAGTAGTAGTAGTAGTAGTAGTAGAAGTAGTAAAAATAGTAGTAGTATTTGTAACAATAGTAGTTAGATTTGCTATTGTATTAGTAGTAGTAGATGTAGAAAGATTTGCTATTGTTATAGTAGTAGAGTATTAGTAGGATGATTTGCCATTGTACATGTAATTGTAGTAGTAATAGTAGTAGTAGTAGTAGAAATAGAAGTAGAAGTAGTTGTTGGAGTAAGAGTAGTAGTAGTAGTAGTAATAGAAAAATAGTAGTAGTAGTAGAAGTAGCAGCAGTAGTATTTGCTATTGTAGTAGTAGCAGTAGTACGATTTGCTACTGTAGTAGTATTAGTAGTAGCATTTGCTATTGTAGTATTAGTAGCAGTAGTAAGATTTACTATATTATAGTAGTAGTAGTAGTAATAACTGTAGTAAAAGTGGGGTAGGAGTCAAAGTAGTAGTAGTAGTAGAAATAGTAGTAGTAATAGTAAAAATGGTAGTAGTAGTAGTAGTAGTAGTAGTAGTAGTAGTAGTAGCAGTAGTACGATTTGCTATTGTAGTAAAATAGTACTAGCATTTGCAAGTAGTAGTAGTAGTAGTAGTAGTAGTAGTAGTAGTAGTAGTAGTTGTTGTAGTAGTAGTAGTAGTAGTAGTAGTAGCAGAAGTAGTTTTACGTATAAGTGTAATAGTAGTTGAAATAAAATTTGCCATTGTAGTAGTAGTAAAAGTAGTAGTAATAGTAGTAGTAGTGGTAGTAGAAGTAATAGTATTTGTATAAAATATAGTAGTAGTAGTAGTAGTAGTAGTAGTAGTAGTAGTAGTAGTAGTAGAAGTAATATTAGTAGTAGAAACAATAGATGCAGTGGTAGTAGTTAGATTTGCTATTGTAGTTGTTGTAGTAGTAGTAACAGTAGTAGTATTTGCTATTGCATTAGTAGTAGTAGAAGTAGTAATTGTAGTAGTAGTAAGATTTGCTATTGTAGCAATAGTAGTAGTAGTAGTTGTAGTATAAGTAGTAGTAAAAGTTGAAATAGTAGTAGTAGTAGTAGTAGTAGTAGTAGTAGTAGTAGTAGCAGTAGTACGATTTGCTGTTGTAGTAAAATAGTACTAGCATTTGCTATTGTAGTAATAGTAGTAGAAGTAGTAGTAGTAATATTTGCTGTATTATTATTATTATTATAATTATCATTAGTAGTAGTAGTAGTAGTAGTAGTAGTAGTATTAGTATTAGTAGTAGTAGTAGTAGTAGTAGTAGAAGAAGAATTAGAAATAGAAGTAGTAGTAAGATTTGCTATTGTAATAGTAGCAGTAGTAGTAGTAATAGTATTAGTAGTAGTAGTAAGATTTGCTATTGTAGTAGTAGTAGTAATAGTAGTAATAGTAGTAGTAGTAGTAGTTGTAGTAGTAGTAGTAGAAGTAGTAAGAAACGAAATGAGAACGTAAACAAATATTTTATTTTCTCACCCCTGTGACATATTCACACGTGTAGGTCGATACTTCATTGTAATTAAATTACTAAAAAATTGTCATTTCAATCATTTAACCAGTAGCGATAAGTGCTGATCAATAGAAGATGATACTGAATGTTGACTAACTCGTTCATAACCACATAACCACATATGTTTATATAGTAGTCCGTGCAAACACAAGTTTCCAATTACGAATGTAATGATACGTGATTTCTGTTCCCAACGTTAAGCCTGAATGATCAGCATATTGTGGATATATACTTATGCATATACCGAGACTAATTAATTTGGAAACTTCCTCATTCGTTTAATGAATGGGCTCTTCTTTTGCCCTGTATTGACACGGTGTACGATTTATCTATAAACGTGTTAGGTACTTGTAAATCATTTAAACTTGTCAAAGAGGTGTGTATAAAATGGCGCGCATTGTTATTTAATTATGAACGCTACATTATAGTTTAAAGGAAATGTGTAAAGGAATCATGTATTTATTTTGAAAATAGACCCAAAACATTACAATCTAAATGGTAAAAAATTACGATGAACGACCAAACAATTATTAGCTACCTCTATGTTTAGATTACTATTAAAGAGTACGATGTATACACACGTCATGTTGATTTAGCAAACTGCTTGATGTAAATAGGTAAAATATTTATCAATTAAAGCATATGCGCATGATTCATAAAATAGTATATTTATATATTACGGTAACTAACAATATGACAGATAATTTATTAAAGATAAGAGTTTTATTAAGATACTGAAACTATCAGTTTATATGATAGTAAATGTCAAGTTGATACTGACCATCAGCAAAAATAACAAAGTCAACACAAGGGTCTTCCGCGGCCGAGTGGTCTGAGGCGCCGTCTTCAGCTCACGTAACTCTCACTGCTGAGGTTCTAGGTTCAAGTCCTGATCGCTTCAAAACCATTTTGTGAGAAAGTTTGCCAGTTAGTTGCGGAAGGACGGCGGTTCTACGCAGATTAGTTCTGATGTCTTTCTCTACCAATAAAACATCATATGCCATATGTAACTTGATATTTGTTGAAAATGGCATTAAACATCATTAAAAACAGCACAAATAACATGATCTTACTTGCACTGACGTCTTGAGTAGTTGTATTCAAAGGTAAAGGATTGTTCATATAAATAATCCAAATGTACGTTAATATGTAATGTCCAAACAATTTCCTTTTATTAGAATTTCCTTCCGTTTATGAAGATTTTGTTTCTCGTTTTAAGTGTTTGAAATGACTACTGTCGTCACCCCATGTTTAAACTTTAATAGTCAGTTAAGCTTAAAATACAAAACAATCACATACATATATAGCTATACATGCAAGGTTGATAATAAACAAACTTCCTTCTTCTTTTCACAAACCGTTTTTTTTCGCTTCATGATTTCATTGTCTAATACACACGGGCATAGAATTTATAAACAAGTTTAGTACAGTAAGCCATGCAGTGTAATGTTTGAAGGTTGAACAAATCATTCGTTATGGTACATTGTTTATATAGTTCCTGATAATGACATTCATGTTTCAAAAGCTTTTAATTACAAAAAAAAAATTGTACTTGCACCTTTTGACGACACATTAGTATAACACATTTGTAAACTTATTTAAGATAAACATTGGCGTTTAATTTCACGTAAATAATCGCATAAATGTAATCTTACTGTGTATTATACCATATCCCTCCATATTACTCACGCTACGTTGCAGTATAAAGTAGGTTTTATAAAAAAACTTAATAAATGTAATTATTATCATTTATATATTAACTCATAACATATCAGGTGTATATTACTGTACGTCTACAAACAAATATTCCTATAGGGAACAGGGTCGAGTCAACAGCCATGTTTATTACACATTATTGATATACAGTCAAACCTGTGTTGGCTGTCACCTCTATTAAGCAAACACTTGTCTTAAGCAGCCACATTTACTATTTCCCATTTCAATGCTTTAAAAGCAAATTAACCTGTATTAAGAAACAACCTGTCTTATAAGGCCACGTTTGCTCCTTCCGTTGACTTGCTGCTTAAGACATGATGAACTGTATAGTGTTACGGAACATAAGAACACGTTAAAGTGGCATATATTCACTTTGCATTTCAAACATTTTCGTAATTATCTAATGTTGTTCAAAAGAACGAGTGACATGACTTTCCGATAACAATATGTGCTGATAGGAAACTCGAATAGTTATATTTATATCAAATATATTTTAATTGAAATAAACAAACACACTCGCAGATAAATGTGTGTATATACTGAGCACTGAGCACTGTTTCTTACATGATAAGCCATTTAATTTTGTCTTGACATGCGTAAAGATAGACAAAAGATGTCACAAGTATTAGTGAACGATTTTGGTTGCTCAATATTTGATAGTCATTTTATGGCACAGGACACAAATTGGCTTCACCGGATCATTGTAGTTTCAATATTACTAAAGTTTGTACTTAGAGATTTAAGGAAACAAAAGAAAACGTAAACTTTTGCTACATCAACCAAAACATGTGACATTGAGAAAATGTACCTAATGTGTTGTTTATCCAACGCTTTATCAAAGTTTAAAGAGTAGTATATGGTAAATCTATCTCATGATACTTTGTTCAAGAATACAGATTCCATGACCTTTCTTAAGTTTGAATCTACAGTTAAACCTGTGTGAACGGCCACCTCTATTCAGCAGCCACTTGTCTTAGGCAACCATATTTGCTATTTTCCATGTTCATGCATTCAGAGCTATTAAATCTGTATTAAGAAATAACCTGTCTTAAAAGGCCACTTTTGCGCCTTCTTTGACTGGCTGCGTCAGGTTTAACTTTATTACCATTTTCTACTTCTGTGTTTAATCCTTATTTCGTTTTTATATTTAAGATTGATTTTAGAATAATATTTACATTGCTTTTGAAAATGGTTTTCAAAAATTTGGCTCGATATGATTGCGGCATCTACACAATATATGGTTTATATTTTTTCTTCCTCCATTTCATATCGTTTTCGCATTTATTTTGGAGAGAATTTGATAACATTTCCATAATATAATATGTATGCAGTATATAATATATTTTGCAATATAATTGATTATACACTTGCATAATGTGCTTCCATGATTGCGTGTGTCGGCGGGCGTGCAAGCGTGCGTTACTTCAGTGTTAAGTTGTGCTGTATATGTGTTTGTTGGTAATTCAATCTTCCTTCAGGCCCTCGTATAAACAAACAAGTGCAAATACATTTTCAAAAAGATAGAATATAACTTTCATTCATCTGCTTCATATATCACACATTATATATTACCAAAATTCTCACAACATGCTCCTGATTACAACTCTCATTTACGCGCACGCATAAACATACACATACACATACGCACGCTCTTGCTTTTTATATTTGTATAAAGAACATATACACATGCAATTGTACATGTAAATTTAAATATAATAGAGGAAAAACAACACATTAATAATAAAATCGAAAATGGAAACAAAACATTTTATTTTTTTTATAAAAACTAATAATGGTATGGTATTTGTTAATCATAGGACTGTTTAAGGTACATGTGTTTCTAATTTCAATTTCCTTTTATCCAAATCAAACAACTACTTGCAAAAACATTTAACGGACATGGAGTTTTTTATATTTAGTGAAATACTATTCCATATAATTGCACCCGAGTATGACAGACTACCTTTAAACAGTTCTATTCTAGGTTTTTGAATAAAGACATTTTTATTTGAGCTTGAACGCAACATGATGGGTGTATTATAGATTGACTCACCGAAGTTGAATAGTTCACACAAATATGGCGGAGCTGTACCATTTGCTATGTTATACATGAGTTTGTAGAAAAACAGTTTGATCGATAGATCAAATATTCAGTCTTTCGAATGAAATATAAAGACTTTCATATTCATTTCCTAAAACATTTTTGCATGCTTGCCTCTGCAGTTTAATTAAATTTTTTATATTTTTATTTGAAGTATTTCCCAAAACTGTACAACAATAATTGAAATGTGGTTTGTATGACTGTATGCTTTGTAATATAACGTTCAATGATTGATAGAAAAATAATAGTTTACCTTTGATAATAGCCAGATATATGATGAAATGTTTTTTGAGAGAGGTTGTAAATGTTTATTCCAAAGCATGCAATCGTCAATACACATTCCAAGAATTTTAGCGCCTTTTGTAGTAGTTAATTATGTACTGTTGTACGCAAGTTGTAAATTGATTTGAATTAAATGTTGTCGTTTCTGACGAGAGGTGATTAATATTACATATGTTTTGTCAGTATTCAAAACCATACCATTTTGAATGCACCACATAATAAGACTATTTGAAGTTTGCAAGTTACCTTTAAACATATCTTTATTTGTTTGTATGTCATATTACAATGTATCGTCTGCATAGAAGTCAGTTGTTGAATCGTTATTTATAACCAATGGTAAATCATTTATAAAAAGTAAAAATAACAATTGGTTTATGAAGTTGCTAAATTTATAGACACAACTTGACATCTGTTTGTAAGGTAAGATGTCATCGACATCAAAAAACGATCACTACATTTATAGCACTTTAGTTTTGCTAGTAAAATAGTATGACTTACGAGATAAAAGGTCTTTCGAAAATCGACCATGACAGCTCCAACTAATTTGCCATCATTAATTGCCGTTAGCCATTTATGAATCATACGAATTAATGCAGATACAGTTGAATGACCTTTCCTAAAACCACTTTGTGTTTTATGCAATAAGTTATATCTATTTAAAATAATGAAAATGTGCATACTATTTCATGTATCACTTCAGGAACCATGCATTTGATGAGCCCTATCATTTGGGAAGGCGGAGAAGAAACTATGAAATAAAAGCCATTGCGAAACCAGGGATTAATTGCCTATTAGATATCAACATAATAATGATGAGTCCAAGATATTAGCTACTAGATTTGAAATTAATGTTGGTAATATGTTCTTTTCATCAATGATTAAAAAAACTACATATATCATTGAACGTCTTCATTATAATTTGCATCCTTCAAATATTTAAAAATCTCAGTTCAACAGATATTTTGATACAGTCATGGTATTCATTCGAGTAACCGAAGTCAACAAAAACATGAGACACGCCACAGGCTAATATGTATTTAGGGACAAGTCACCAGTGTAGATTTGAGTAGAGCTCAGTTATATTGTAAACTATCATAGCATCTGTCATTAAACGTTCTGCTGTTCACAAAGAAACATTGAGTTTTATATTTGGTGAGTGCCTGCCACTATTTCCCTTGATCTTAACTTGTGATGAGCTGAAGCTTTTGGATTTTACACGTGTCGCAGATCACAAAGGACACATTTATCCGTGCAGGAATAACTTAACCGTTCACGTTTTTGTTATATTGAACTAGTGTAAAAACATTATCGACTCATCGTTCAGAATTTTCCCGTAGAACTCGGCTATAGTACTTGGTTAATTTCCGACGTGCCTATACCTCTAATTATATATAAATAACGTTGATTTGTCATGATAAAATGACGTTACGTAATACGATATCTGACATAATTAATATACATGTCTATTAAAAGGATTGATATAATCTTATCTAACATAACTTTACTCGTTTATAGACAAATGTTTTGCAAAACAACTGGTAATGTGCTATTATGTTTATATTTATGTGCTATGTGATAATAAATATTATATTCTTCATAATTTTTGTTGTTAAATGTTACACAATATTGAACATAATATTAAACACCTTGGTCAACAATATATATATTTTATTAGTTTGTTTGATAAATTCAATAATATATAAACACCGTTCCTCTAAATACGTTCCATTCATTTCGTTGATTTTTTGAAGTCAATACAAAACAATTAATTATGGTATCTTAAATTCGGTTGATTGATTGATTGATATTTATTCAGGTTAAAACACACATATGCAGGTTACATGAAATATACTTTCTCAATTACAAATAAAAACATAAAGACATTAGTAAAAGGTAATTTTATAACTTTCAACCATATTACAAAAAAGAATCAGGTATTGCAACTTGTTAGATATACAGTTGTTTTTTTTTTATTTTCATTTCTTCTTTTATTTGTTCCTTTTACTATGACAGATGATCATTCATTCAGCATTATTGGTCATCAATATAATGGCATACACTTACTTATACAGTTATATACATAGCTATAATTGATTTAAAGCTTATTTTGAACATTCGCGTTTTCATATTCAGTTTGCGTCACTGTACTGTATGGAGTTTCTTCCCCGGACATGTGTCTTCAATCTGTAAATGTAGTCATACCGCAAATATCTGAAATGATATCAAACGTTTTCGATGAAATATATAAATACAAGTAAAACAAATGTTAAAATCGTGTAATACATATACCATAATATCACAGTAGTAAATGTCAGATAGTTTGAGAGAAACACAAGTTGTGTTCATTTGTTAAAGATACCGGATTTCAAAGAAGATTAAGATGTTGTTATTAAGTCAGAGTTCAATCATTACCCCAATCAACCAGTCATATTCTTTGAATTCCACACAGCCATTACTACAGGTGTGGGGTTACAATGGCTGGGTCATTATGTTATAATTCATCATATTGATACTAAGTAATATAAACATTTCATCAACTTGTTCAGTACTTACGCATTTTTACTATAAACTTTGCATTTATATATTTAAATATTTTAATCTATTGTAGATCGGGCTTGTTATTTCATAACATTCAGCAGTGCTCTGTTTTACTGGCGTCCCTTTATTTGGAATATCATAATACGTAACGTACAAACATCCCAACATTGGATAAGAGTAAACCTTGGATTTACAAGTAAGTTCATGCCGTATGGATGTTCAACAAATAAAAACATTACTAGTTTACTGCATTTCAGTTAAATATATAGCTTTTTTGTAACACTGAAATAGTTCAACAGAATATAGTTGAAATAGGTGCAGCAGATATAAAGTACATGTGTGTGTTATGTAAGAATGTAAGAGGTAACAATTACTTATTTTGTCTGGATTATTGTATTAACAATCTCTCGGTCATGCCACGACCAATTTGCTTGAGAAACCATCTATCCTGCTTAAAATCAAGGTAAACTACGCCACCAAAGTCATATTGTACTGACTCCGTACCGACTAGTCCTAGAAATAGCATTGAAAATGTTGAACACAAAGCGGTGAAGCTTCCATTATTATATTTTACCAAATGTTTGATGTGACTCGGTCCGGGACGGAAACCTACAACCTGTTGCAAGCGAGATGAAAACCCAAAATTTGCCAGACATATCGTGTCTTGTCTGGGTATAGTTTTGTAAAATAATTGTGTTTATGATTCACGTTTTCTTAACGACCGAAATAAATAGTATT
The DNA here is from genome assembly GCA_029582155.1 of Panopea generosa. Lineage (NCBI taxonomy): Eukaryota > Metazoa > Mollusca > Bivalvia > Adapedonta > Hiatellidae > Panopea > Panopea generosa. The sequence goes on along the minus strand of CM055912.1, from coordinate 29,605,408 downwards.
ACTTGTATCAGGGGTGTTTTCATATGACGGGTCGGAGGCGGCAGCATTGTCTGTCAAGGAGGAGTCATTCCTGGAAATGAAAACGAACAGATTAATGGTTTGGTATGTGATAATGTCTGAATACAGTAATTCAATGACTTAAGGATGTTGACTTGTAAAATTCTTCAAATGAAAGTAATCAAAATAGTTTTAATTTAATTTAAAACCATATGCACCATAATTTACAATAAAATTAATGATCACGAAATAGGTATATTATCCTTTGCCTTGCTTGTTTTAGTGCTGCTTAATTCTTAAGATGATGCTTACATCAAATGCAATATTGTATTGCTTTTGTTAAAATTAGGACAATATAACCATATATGTTTATTATATGTACGAAATTGATCTTAGAAAAATGAGAATCATAAAACGGGGTATACCGTGATCTAAGTTTTTTCTTAATAGTCTTATTCTTGAAAAAATGGTTATGCCCCTACCAGTTTGTTTTTTATGTATTTTTGACAAATAATATAACTATTACTTTTATTAAATATATTGCATTTTCCATCGCGTGTATTTTAAAAAATATATTTGTAAAATTATCTTAAAAAGGACATATATTTGTGATATAACAAATAACACCAACGAATAAATAACTGTACGTTTCAGTTTAAAAAGTCTAAAATATACTATCAAACACTTGTACAATTTAAAAAAAAAAGTTTTCTTTTTAGAAATGTTTTTTATTCTACTGAACGTTAACTCAATCGACTATATTAATTGATAAAAAATTTAAGCCGAAAGTTGAAACAAAATTATTATAAAACATTTTTATTAACAAATTGACATGTTTGTGGTTTACATCGTCCAATGTATCCATAAACATCAGATTGAAGCAAAAGTAGTGGCTTCTTAAAAGCAATACAACTTAAATTTAATAATCATCAAAATGAATATCAATATATAAAAACTTCCTAACTTTTTGTTCTGTTGAATAGGTTGATAAATAAAATGCATTGAATTTTAAATTGAATTGTGATAGCACTTTTTATCTTTAATGGATCATTTTACCAATGAGAAATGTGCGCAGAAATAATGATTGATCCGATGAAGTCAATTACGGGAAATAAACGATCGCGTATGGAAATATTAATGTAGTTTCAAATGTTTTGCATGCCGCAGAAATGACAACTCTATAAAAGTGTTATCTCGGCATATAAAACGACGTGCATTATATATATAAAACATAAAATATATCTAACTAACCTTCGATTTAAATACAGGACAGTAATGACAGCCCAAATACAAAAACCGATAATTAGAAGAAATACGGCACCGCCAAAGGATCCAGCTATAATGGCGACTGGGACATCAGCCTCATCTTCGGTTTGTTGTTTTGATCGTGATGATGTTACATCAGATGAAGACGTGGTGGAAAATGTTGCCAATTGACTACCTATACAAATGAAAAATAACATTCACGGAAGTAAATTATAAAGATAATAAAATAAGATGTTTATTATGAGATAAAAGTTTATTGTTAGGTGATTTTTTAGGGCTTGTGTTTTCTTAAAAAACTACTACATGACTTGTATGTTAGTGTCGTTTTGTATTGCAGTTAGTTATACATATCATGTCTTCTCTTATATTCATTATATAAATATAAAATGCATCGGTTGTTTTGAAATAGTGTATTTATGCCTAAGGTATATTGAATGTCAAAAATGAAAAATGATGTGTTTATAGTTATTGACAAATGTAACTGTTTATGTCGCCAAACAGATTATATATTTTCATATCAAGAAAGAAAAAGGCTATTTGATAATGAGGTAATAAAGAATATTGTTTTATTTTTAAAGGTGCTTATCAATACTACAATAACAAATAAATCATCACAATTACACATGTTTTATTTTTAAAGCTGCTGATACATACTACAATAACAAATGCATCATCACAATTACACATGTTTTATTTTTAAAGGTGCTGATACATACTACAATAACAAATAAACCATCACAATTACACAACTTCATGTATCGTCTATGCTCGATATTTTTGCTATTGCATTAGTTTTCACAATACGTCTTGTAAAGCCTAATATCACACTCGCCACGGCGTCTATCAGTAATTTTAAGGCCATTTAGTCAGTTACAAAATAGACTAATTCCACTAAGACATTTTATATTTGAGAACACCGATACGTGTAACACAACCCGTCAGCAGACCCATAGACCTGTTAATGTATTGCTCGTGCCGTGTCGTTCTTATATCAGACTAGACAGTAGGATTCACAATGTAGTGTTGAAATATAATAAATATCAAATAAACAGCAACAAACCTTGTGCATACGTTTGAGAAAGTTCAAACTGATATCACAGTAATCCGAATTATTTGTCTTGGTCTTCGAGATGATTGATGTACTTTTATTCTAAACTGTTATTATATAAGCATTTCCTTTGTGATTGAACAATGCATCGGCCCACAGCTTAGTTTCTCTGATATGCGTTAAGATAGAATCATTACGGCTTTAAGTCCATGTTAAAGTAGTAATTATAACTATTACGCTTTTCCTGAATAACAAATACTTTTTCGATGAAATACAATTTTAATATACTCTTTTTCTGTATAGATTGCCAAACACATAGTCAGGAAATGATGATAAGATTCGGACCTTTAAACTTTGAACTGCATGTATATTGTTATGAAAATATCAAAATACTTACTCGTAAGATCTACTGTATTGCATGTTCTTCCTGACCATCCATTGTGGCATCCCAATAAACACTCGCCGCTATTATTGCAAACTGATGATCCGTTTGCTGGATTGATACATTTATTATTGCATTTATATTCACAGAAATGTCCATAGTATGTTTGATTGCAAATGTTACAGTATCCATTGCCAATGTCGCATTTTCTGTCTAAGCAGTTCGAGTTACACGATTCGTTACATAATCTACCCCAATAACCGTCAGTACAAGACACACACAGACTTCCATTGTAATACTGAAAATCAGGACAGTTGTGACAACAACTTGGTGATTGTAAACACGGATAACACATTCCATCAGTTTTTATGTAATATCCCTCTGTACAACCTTCATCACACAAACCAGTGTATATATCACACGTGTTGTTCTTACACCCGACATAACAGTACAGCTCGCAAGTTGAATTCCATTTTCCAGAAGGACATGAATCACAAAATGGCATCACAGAACATGACGTACAAGTCAAACTGCCGTTTGTATCGCACTTCTCACAGTTTATATCGTCACATGATGCAGCAGCGTTGGCAATAACTGAAATATGCAAACTATTATTTAATTGATATGATGATGCAGATATTGTTTTTCATTAAGTAATTGAAAAAGATTTATATAGCTTCGTAAAAAGTTAGAAATAAAACAACGCTGAAGATATAATGTTCAATTTGATTATTAAACTTATACACATCATCTAATATTGTATATTCATTAAACAATTGTTGTGATTGTTTATATGGCGTTTACAAGAATTAAAAACGCTGAAGGCTATAATGTTTGATTTGATTATTTAACTTATATATGTATAAACTCAATTGATAAACAGATAATAAGTTTATAAGATTAATAAAACGACATATTTTTATATATGTGTGCCAGCATAGTCGTTGTTAAAACTTTAACGACGATCTTTTTGCAGTAATCTGCATAAACCTTTAAAAGTTCACGTATGTCACTTAATCCCCACAATTCACACTGGAGATTTGAATGCTTTGTTCGGCAAAATGAATTATTATATACTTTCGTCGTATTTGTATTAAAATGTTAATACATGTTTAATGTTAAAACATGTTTAATCGACGAAATATTTATAACAACCAATAATATCAGAGTGGTAAATTATATGTATTATGGAGATTTTCGCCATTTTCAACACATTTCAGGTTATATATGTCATAAGCAATTATAATAATCCATATATATTATACCTACAGTTTTGAAATACGTTTTTAAACAGGAAGTGTGGGAAACATTACACACTATAAACTTACCAAAAACTACACTCAAGTAATATGCCAAAACGGTGTGCGTGGATGAAGCCATTTTATCATCTAGTTATTACGTCCTACAATTATACAATAAAACCAATATCACAAAGTGTGTTATGTAAGTACATTTGAATATATACAAATACATATACATATATAAGAATGTTCTTCCTTTAATAATATACCTGATGCGGGAGCGACTATCGCTTCGCCCAGTGGCCACGTGTCGTCGTTTTTCTAGTAAATACAGTGTAATAGAATGTTGTGTTTAAATAGTGTTTAATTAGAGACGGTTCGTTTGTCTAAAAAAACTGGTAGGATAGTAACCAATATCAATCGAATTGTTCAACTAGCAGCCCGCACCAGGTCAATTACGTTAGTTCACAATCTGAATTTAGATTTCTCTCGTGTATATTTAAATTTATTCTCCATGTTACATGAGTGATTCAAATTAAGTATAGCACATCATTGCGTTTTATAACCGTTTGCATGATATATCGAAATATTATACTGTTCTTGCCATATTAACAGTAGTTAAAATTATAGTACTAGTAGTAATAGTTACTGTAGGAATAATAGAAGTAGTAGTATTAGTAATAGTCGAAATAGTAATAGTAATAGTTATAGTAGCAGTAGTAGCAGTAGTAGCAGAAGTAGTAGTAGTGGTAGTAATAGCAGCAGTAGCAGTAACAGAAGCAGTAGCAGTAGCAGTAGTAACAGTAGCAGTAGCAGTGGTGGCAGTAGTTGTTGTAGTATACGTCTTAGAAGTAATTCTGATTGATTTTCTCGCTATTTTACGATTTTTTATTCTGAATTATCATTCTTATCACAAATGTACGCCGTTTGTATATATTAATATTGTGGTAAACATCAAAATTTTAAAGTGTATACATGACCTAAAATATCACATTTCCATATTAAAAATCCATATAAACAGATCAGTTTCAATTACGTGTCTTTTTGTACGAGTGATGTGATACTATCCCATCTCAAACCTGAATGGTCATTATTACAACCACATATACACATTTAATGTTTAATATTTCTTTATTCGGTTTACAAGTTAGTTTCTCCTTGGTACTACATGTATATTCAAACCGTGTACAATCTATAAACATATTGTAACTTTAAACGTGTACCTATACTTGCTAAATATTTAAACTTGTTAGGCGTGTATCACATACTGCATGGTATATATAATATTATCTGATTACGCACGCTACGTTTTAGTCTTACACAAATGATACTGCATTTCATTCAAAGGTAAATAGTATGGTATTTTTTTAATTTATATAATATATTTTCAACAAATATCCACCTTTAGAAAATCTCTGCATATTAAACTAAAGAGCCTAAATATGCATCTAATTTAAATGCAACTAACAAATGTTCACACTAAGTTACTAGGTAGCTTCACAACACTACGTAATTAAAAACATTGTATAACAGTTAGTGCTTTGTTGACTATTTTAAAAAAGTAGTGCAGGATTCTTCAAGCTGCGATGCAGTATGAAGTGTGTTTAATAAAACAAACTAAAAGAGTAAATGGGTTTGGTATATTTCCAAAGTGGTTCAAATAGATTATGATTTTTTTTTTCAGATATGAAAAATAAAGTTTGGCTAAAATTAAGGAGGCGGGTGAATTTTGGAACATGTATCGACTGCGTTTTGATAAAAACTGAGGTGATGGACTCCACTTCCTTCAAAATAGTAGTAGTAATAGAAGTAGTAAAAGAAGTTTGATATACTTATTACTATTGCTAGAAAAAGTAGTACTACTAGTAGTAGTATAAGTAGTAGTAATAGTATTTGTGGTAGTAGTAATAATGGTAGTATGAATAGAAAAAGTAGTAAAAGTTGTAGTAGTATAAGCAGTAGTAGTAGAAGTAGTAGTAGTAGAAGTAGTAGCAGTAGTAGTAGTAGTAGTAAGAGTAGTAGTAGTAGTAGTAGTAGTAGTAGTAGTAGTAGTAGTAGTAGTAGTAGTAGTAATAGTAGTAGTAGTAGCAGAAGTAGTAGTACTAGTAGTAGGAGTAGTAGTAGTAGTAGAAGTAGAAGTAGTAGTAGTAGTAGTAGTAGTAGTAATAGTAGTTTGTTGTAGTAATAAAAGTAATAGTAATAGTAGTAGTAGAAGTAGTAGTAGCAGTAGTAGTAGTAGTAGCAGTAGTAGTAGTAGTAGTATAGGTATTAATAGTATAAGCAGTAGTAGTAATATAAGTAGTAGTAGTAGTAGTAGTAGTAGTAGTAGTAGTAGTAGTAGTAGTAGTAGAAGTAGTAGTAGTAGCAGTAGTAGTCGTTGTATGTAGTAGAAGAAGTAGAAGTGGTAGTAGCAGTAGTAGAAGTAGTAGTAGCAGTAGTTGAAGTAGTAGTAGCAGTAGCAGAAGTAGTAGTAGCAGTAGTAGAAGTAATAGTAGTAGTTGTATGTAGTAGTAATAGTAGTAATAGTAGTAGTAGTAGAAGCAGTAGTAGTAGTAGTAGTAGTAGTTGTATGTAGTAGTAACAGTAGTAATAGTAGTAGTAGAAATTGAAGTAGTAGCAGTAGTAAAAAACACGTTCTGATTCAGATTGACCCTTTTCTGAAAAGGTCAAAACTATTGATATTTGTAACTTCTGTTCTCGCGTATAAAATCGATATTTGCCATTCCAGCTCTTCACTGGCTGAATTCAGCCAAACTTTATATTTAGAAGTCAGTTTGCAACTTCTGCTTTTGAAGGATACCATTTTGCTTGCTGGCTGAATTCAGTCAGTATTGGGCATCTCACAATACATCATGAAAACTACGGAAAGTATTTTATACATTTCATATCGTTCTTCTGTAAAATATGCTTGGCTGAATTCAGTCAGTAGCATCACATTTATCTGTAAGATAATTTTGTGAGCTCTTTAATTTGATTTTTGTTTCTCAAGCTGCTTCAGTAGGTTAACAAGGGACGGAATGCAGCAAATATGTACGACGACCTTTTAATATATAAACGAAAATATGAACAAATACTATCCTAGCACAAAATTAGTAGGATACTTTCCCTGTAATATGATAATATAAATCAAACAAAAAATCCAAATGCACGATGCATGGATCAAATAAAGCTGTTTGATTTGAATGAATATAAAGTAGCTTCTAATGAATAGATCATACTGAAACAATATTGGTTACAAATGATATCAACAGATAATATAAATTGATTTGGAGGTTTTTGTTTTGATACTATCTATTTATTTTGATATCAATCTATCTGCTAAAATTAAGAACTAATGCCATAATGACCAGAGTTACTGGTTCGATGGAGTTAAGTGCAAATAGAATATTATTTTAATATATTTGATTGATGCTCATACTCTCAGTTTATATATCATACACAATAATTAATTAAACTTTGAAGTAAGGGAAAAAATGAAAAAAAAAAAAATATCTAAAACAACATATATACACTTGATTGGAACTCAAATATATTTTTTTCAAAATCACAATAATGCCGAGCTTTCTTTGTATGTTAATCCATCTTGCAATGAAACACATTTTGCAAAAATCTTTGTGTCATGTTTCATACATGTAAGATACATAGATACCATTTATAAATAAAAAACTCTTTGTCTCTCAATATATGTATAAGAAAAGAATGTAAACTGGAAACAACCGATACAAAATATTTATTTTGTCTTATGCTTTAGTATAATACATATCTAAATTATGTGATTAAAAAATTATAACTTCAGAAATATTACTTTAGATAACACTACACATAGGAAAAAAGGGAGAAAAGAAGAAAAAACAATAGTTTATTTGAATGATAAATGAAATGAAAACATGTTTTACTCTATTACAACATAATCATATATACTTCTTTTGTATTACATCCTGGTCCTCATACACCTATAACATGTTGAATAAATGGACCACCATATTGGTGGTTGAAATTTAAAATGGTACAAAGACTTTGGAGGATTGGGTACTTTTAAGTGCAGTCTGCTTTGCAATCAAAATTTATACATGTATAGAATAGCAGATTTAAAGAAAGAATGTAATTCTTCAAGGAATAATTTACGAAATAAACAATGTAATATATAACAATTTTATTTCATACTATAGTTAAAAGACATGTTATGCATTACATTCAGATATGTTATTTGTACTTCTGGATATAACAAAGTACAACATAGTTTAAATCATATTCAAACAGTTCCTTGTCTATCAATAAAATTACAAACGTTTATAGCCAGGTCATTTGAACAAAATAACTGCAAATGTGAAGAGGGATAAGTATTCATTATGAACTATGTTAAGTGCTTGTTTATATTACATCATCAATTAGGACATTGCTATAATATTATCCAACGCTGATTTAACATTACGTTGAGTACATCACACGAGTCTCAGAGTATTAAAAGTCATATATATATTGAAATGGACTTGTGAAAAGCGATCGTAAAATCCATTTGGTTCTTTGGAAAAATGAGCTTATGACTAGCATTTAGCTAGCCCAATCCCCTTTATCAATTGTAGAAACGGGATAGACAACGTGTATATACTTCAAAATAACGATTCTCTTTGTAAAATCATTTGATAAAGCCATATTCTATTTAATCTTAATTTTAGTTCTTTTGGTATAACATTTTTATTAGAATAATTAAATGATGCCATTATATCTGGTACATTGCACTTTCCACCTTTTGGTCATTACACCACTACCAGTCAACATATATCCCCTCTCTATTGAATAGCCATTTAAAATTAATCATCTTATTTTTGGTCTAAGTTACTTCCTCTATCCATTTAACTCCGTCTGTGTCTGTTGGGGGACGCACTGATATCCACATGTCCATATCGACAAAATATGGATATTCCTTCAAAGTAAACTCTGAAAAAAGTAATGTGAATGTTAGGTTAACAGTGGCATAAATGCATAACACTATATGGACGTTTAGTATCATATAACTGTTTCTGTATTATACAAAGCTCAAGTGAGCTATTCAGATCGCATTGTTCTGTCTGTTAACATTTGGTTATGTGCACTGTAGCCCTCGCATTTTAAACTTGCAAAGTTATTATAATTACAGTATCAAGGAAACGTATTGAACTGACTTAATCAAATATTTTATGTCAGAGTTATATAATTACCTTGAATTGTTAAAAAGTATGTGAATATATATAAAATATAATATCTCAGAAAAAAAACACTTTAACAGGCCAAATATGATAAATTATGTTTAGGTTACGAATCACAACAAAATCAAATGCGTTCCCCATCACCTGAACATGTTTCATTTTCATTGTAGTTGTATACCATAAGACCTCGGACAAGGTTTGAACAAGTCAATTCGGAGAGCTATGTATATATTGTGGCTCTTGATCATAAAATTTTGCTTTATTTGCCTTTGTGTGCAGCATTATTTCATGATACTATGGAGAAAGTTTTGTACTGTTCAGATGCTGTCAATTGTTGTTAACAGTGTCCTTTGCCATATTTACACACAATTGACAAGAGACGAAGCTTTAATGCTTGGCGCAAACAACAATATGCACAATAAAAATATTAATGTCATGACTGAAGGTATGCCTATTTAGATGGATATTGATTGAGCCTACCAACGAAAACCAGCTTATTGCGATATCAAACAATGATCGGACACGGCTGTATACCATTTTTGGGGTAAAAACAGTAAGTAATAATATACATACATTATTTTAACATATTTATCTTAGATTTAATAAAACATAATACTTATTCAACATCATTATAAGCATAGCCAGTATAGTGTGCAAACTATTTTTTTTTAATTTTTGAAAACTTTTACCAACTGTATGAAATCAATAAAATTTAAATTTTATAAAATATCTGTACTCTTTGTTACATGTATTTTAATAGATAGTATTTTCACTATACATAATTTATTTCTAGTTCCCCATGAAAATTATGCAACAGAAGAAGTTACGCAACTCTGTGAAGAAACTAGTGAAGGTAAACATATTTGTTACTAATACGAAATTAATGAGAATAAAGAATAAGTTTTATCGTGTAAACAGGAAAATACTTTGAAATAAAATTTAACATAATTCAACATAAATAGAACTTAATATTCATACTATACATTTCCGACTAAATACAGCACCATGAGTATGATTACCCTCCCAGTTTGATATTATATCATTGCAAGAGGGTCACAATGAGTATAAATCGCCCACCTGTAGTGCAGTATACCATACTAAAGAAGGCTGATACTACTTCAGACATTAACAAGATTACATTATAGATATATAATTACTGTATTTCGCAAAATTCAAATAGTACAAATAAGGATGATTGAAGTGTCGTAACACGGCCATTGATCGTCCGATCTGAACAGTACAAAACTTTCTCCATAGTATCATGAAATAATGCTGCACACAAAGGCAAATAAAGCAAAATTTTATGATCAAGAGCCACAATATATACATAGCTCTCCGAATTGACTTGTTCAAACCTTGTCCGAGGTCTTATGGTATACAACTACAATGAAAATGAAACATGTTCAGGTGATGGGGAACGCATTTGATTTTGTTGTGATTCGTAACCTAAACATTATTTATCATATTTGGCCTGTTAAAGTGTTTTTTTTTCTGAGATATTATATTTTATATATATTCACATACTTTTTAACAATTCAAGGTAATTATATAACTCTGACATAAAATATTTGATTAAGTCAGTTCAATACGTTTCCTTGATACTGTAATTATAATAACTTTGCAAGTTTAAAATGCGAGGGCTACAGTGCACATAACCAAATGTTAACAGACAGAACAATGCGATCTGAATAGCTCACTTGAGCTTTGTATAATACAGAAACAGTTATATGATACTAAACGTCCATATAGTGTTATGCATTTATGCCACTGTTAACCTAACATTCACATTACTTTTTTCAGAGTTTACTTTGAAGGAATATCCATATTTTGTCGATATGGACATGTGGATATCAGTGCGTCCCCCAACAGACACAGACGGAGTTAAAGTGGATAGAGGAAGTAACTTAGACCAAAAAGAAGATGATTAATTTTAAATGGCTATTCAATAGAGAGGGGATATATGTTGACTGGTAGTGGTGTAATGACCAAAAGGTGGAAAGTGCAATGTACCAGGTATAATGGCATCATTTAATTATTCTAATAAAAATGTTATACCAAAAGAACTAAAATTAAGATTAAATAGAATATGGCTTTATCAAATGATTTTACAAAGAGAATCGTTATTTTGAAGTATATACACGTTGTCTATCCCGTTTCTACAATTGATAAAGGGGATTGGGCTAGCTAAATGCTAGTCATAAGCTCATTTTTCCAAAGAACCAAATGGATTTTACGATCGCTTTTCACAAGTCCATTTCAATATATATATGACTTTTAATACTCTGAGACTCGTGTGATGTACTCAACGTAATGTTAAATCAGCGTTGGATAATATTATAGCAATGTCCTAATTGATGATGTAATATAAACAAGCACTTAATATAGTTCATAATGAATACTTATCCCTCTTCACATTTGCAGTTATTTTGTTCAAATGACCTGGCTATAAACGTTTGTAATTTTATTGATAGACAAGGAACTGTTTGAATATGATTTAAACTATGTTGTACTTTGTTATATCCAGAAGTACAAATAACATATCTGAATGTAATGCATAACATGTCTTTTAACTATAGTATGAAATAAAATTGTTATATATTACATTGTTTATTTCGTAAATTATTCCTTGAAGAATTACATTCTTTCTTTAAATCTGCTATTCTATACATGTATAAATTTTGATTGCAAAGCAGACTGCACTTAAAAGTACCCAATCCTCCAAAGTCTTTGTACCATTTTAAATTTCAACCACCAATATGGTGGTCCATTTATTCAACATGTTATATGTGTATGAGGACCAGGATGTAATACAAAAGAAGTATATATGATTATGTTGTAATAGAGTAAAACATGTTTTTCATTTCATTTATCATTCAAATAAAGCTATTGTTTTTTCTTCTTTTCTCCCTTTTTTCCTATGTGTAGTGTTATCTAAAGTAATATTTCTGAAGTTATAATTTTTTAATCACATAATTTAGATATGTATTATACTAAAGCATAAGACAAAATAAATATTTTGTATCGGTTGTTTCCAGTTTACATTCTTTTCTTATACATATATTGAGAGACAAAGAGTTTTTTATTTATAAATGGTATCTATGTATCTTACATGTATGAAACATGACACAAAGATTTTTGCAAAATGTGTTTCATTGCAAGATGGATTAACATACAAAGAAAGCTCGGCATTATTGTGATTTTGAAAAAAATATATTTGAGTTCCAATCAAGTGTATATATGTTGTTTTAGATATTTTTTTTTTTTTCATTTTTTCCTTTACTTCAAAGTTTAATTAATTATTGTGTATGATATATAAACTGAGAGTATGAGCATCAATCAAATATATTAAAATAATATTCTATTTGCACTTAACTCCATCGAACCAGTAACTCTGGTCATTATGGCATTAGTTCTTAATTTTAGCAGATAGATTGATATCAAAATAAATAGATAGTATCAAAACAAAAACCTCCAAATCAATTTATATTATCTGTTGATATCATTTGTAACCAATATTGTTTCAGTATGATCTATTCATTAGAAGCTACTTTATATTCATTCAAATCAAACAGCTTTATTTGATCCATGCATCGTGCATTTGGATTTTTTGTTTGATTTATATTATCATATTACAGGGAAAGTATCCTACTAATTTTGTGCTAGGATAGTATTTGTTCATATTTTCGTTTATATATTAAAAGGTCGTCGTACATATTTGCTGCATTCCGTCCCTTGTTAACCTACTGAAGCAGCTTGAGAAACAAAAATCAAATTAAAGAGCTCACAAAATTATCTTACAGATAAATGTGATGCTACTGACTGAATTCAGCCAAGCATATTTTACAGAAGAACGATATGAAATGTATAAAATACTTTCCGTAGTTTTCATGATGTATTGTGAGATGCCCAATACTGACTGAATTCAGCCAGCAAGCAAAATGGTTTCCTTCAAAAGCAGAAGTTGCAAACTGACTTCTAAATATAAAGTTTGGCTGAATTCAGCCAGTGAAGAGCTGGAATGGCAAATATCGATTTTATACGCGAGAACAGAAGTTACAAATATCAATAGTTTTGACCTTTTCAGAAAAGGGTCAATCTGAATCAGAACGTGTTTTTTACTACTGCTACTACTTCAATTTCTACTACTACTATTACTACTGTTACTACTACATACAACTACTACTACTACTACTACTACTGCTTCTACTACTACTACTATTACTACTATTACTACTACATACAACTACTACTATTACTTCTACTACTGCTACTACTACTTCTGCTACTGCTACTACTACTTCAACTACTGCTACTACTACTTCTACTACTGCTACTACCACTTCTACTTCTTCTACTACATACAACGACTACTACTACTACTACTACTTCTACTACTACTACTACTACTACTACTACTACTACTACTACTACTACTACTACTTATATTACTACTACTGCTTATACTATTAATACCTATACTACTACTACTACTACTGCTACTACTACTACTACTGCTACTACTACTTCTACTACTACTATTACTATTACTTTTATTACTACAACAAACTACTATTACTACTACTACTACTACTACTACTACTACTTCTACTTCTACTACTACTACTACTCCTACTACTAGTACTACTACTTCTACTACTACTACTACTATTACTACTACTACTACTACTACTACTACTACTACTACTACTACTACTACTACTACTACTACTGCTACTACTTCTACTACTACTACTTCTACTACTACTGCTTATACTACTACAACTTTTACTACTTTTTCTATTCATACTACCATTATTACTACTACCACAAATACTATTACTACTACTTATACTACTACTAGTAGTACTACTTTTTCTAGCAATAGTAATAAGTATATCAAACTTCTTTTACTACTTCTATTACTACTACTATTTTGAAGGAAGTGGAGTCCATCACCTCAGTTTTTATCAAAACGCAGTCGATACATGTTCCAAAATTCACCCGCCTCCTTAATTTTAGCCAAACTTTATTTTTCATATCTGAAAAAAAAAATCATAATCTATTTGAACCACTTTGGAAATATACCAAACCCATTTACTCTTTTAGTTTGTTTTATTAAACACACTTCATACTGCATCGCAGCTTGAAGAATCCTGCACTACTTTTTTAAAATAGTCAACAAAGCACTAACTGTTATACAATGTTTTTAATTACGTAGTGTTGTGAAGCTACCTAGTAACTTAGTGTGAACATTTGTTAGTTGCATTTAAATTAGATGCATATTTAGGCTCTTTAGTTTAATATGCAGAGATTTTCTAAAGGTGGATATTTGTTGAAAATATATTATATAAATTAAAAAAATACCATACTATTTACCTTTGAATGAAATGCAGTATCATTTGTGTAAGACTAAAACGTAGCGTGCGTAATCAGATAATATTATATATACCATGCAGTATGTGATACACGCCTAACAAGTTTAAATATTTAGCAAGTATAGGTACACGTTTAAAGTTACAATATGTTTATAGATTGTACACGGTTTGAATATACATGTAGTACCAAGGAGAAACTAACTTGTAAACCGAATAAAGAAATATTAAACATTAAATGTGTATATGTGGTTGTAATAATGACCATTCAGGTTTGAGATGGGATAGTATCACATCACTCGTACAAAAAGACACGTAATTGAAACTGATCTGTTTATATGGATTTTTAATATGGAAATGTGATATTTTAGGTCATGTATACACTTTAAAATTTTGATGTTTACCACAATATTAATATATACAAACGGCGTACATTTGTGATAAGAATGATAATTCAGAATAAAAAATCGTAAAATAGCGAGAAAATCAATCAGAATTACTTCTAAGACGTATACTACAACAACTACTGCCACCACTGCTACTGCTACTGTTACTACTGCTACTGCTACTGCTTCTGTTACTGCTACTGCTGCTATTACTACCACTACTACTACTTCTGCTACTACTGCTACTACTGCTACTATAACTATTACTATTACTATTTCGACTATTACTAATACTACTACTTCTATTATTCCTACAGTAACTATTACTACTAGTACTATAATTTTAACTACTGTTAATATGGCAAGAACAGTATAATATTTCGATATATCATGCAAACGGTTATAAAACGCAATGATGTGCTATACTTAATTTGAATCACTCATGTAACATGGAGAATAAATTTAAATATACACGAGAGAAATCTAAATTCAGACTGTGAACTAACGTAATTGACCTGGTGCGGGCTGCTAGTTGAACAATTCGATTGATATTGGTTACTATCCTACCAGTTTTTTTAGACAAACGAACCGTCTCTAATTAAACACTATTTAAACACAACATTCTATTACACTGTATTTACTAGAAAAACGACGACACGTGGCCACTGGGCGAAGCGATAGTCGCTCCCGCATCAGGTATATTATTAAAGGAAGAACATTCTTATATATGTATATGTATTTGTATATATTCAAATGTACTTACATAACACACTTTGTGATATTGGTTTTATTGTATAATTGTAGGACGTAATAACTAGATGATAAAATGGCTTCATCCACGCACACCGTTTTGGCATATTACTTGAGTGTAGTTTTTGGTAAGTTTATAGTGTGTAATGTTTCCCACACTTCCTGTTTAAAAACGTATTTCAAAACTGTAGGTATAATATATATGGATTATTATAATTGCTTATGATATATATAACCTGAAATGTGTTGAAAATGGCGAAAATCTCCATAATACATATAATTTACCACTCTGATATTATTAGTTGTTATAAATATTTCGTCGATTAAACATGTTTTAACATTAAACATGTATTAACATTTTAATACAAATACGACGAAAGTATATAATAATTCATTTTGCCGAACAAAGCATTCAAATCTCCAGTGTGAATTGTGGGGATTAAGTGACATATGTGAACTTTTAAAGGTTTATGCAGATTACTGCAAAAAGATCGTCGTTAAAGTTTTAACAACGACTATGCTGACACACATATATAAAAATATGTCGTTTTATTAATCTTATAAACTTATTATCTGTTTATCAATTGAGTTTATACATATATAAGTTAAATAATCAAATCAAACATTATAGCCTTCAGCGTTTTTAATTCTTGTAAACGCCATATAAACAATCACAACAATTGTTTAATGAATATACAATATTAGATGATGTGTATAAGTTTAATAATCAAATTGAACATTATATCTTCAGCGTTGTTTTATTTCTAACTTTTTACGAAGCTATATAAATCTATTTCAATTACTTAATGAAATACAATATCTGCATCATCATATCAATTAAATAATAGTTTGCATATTTCAGTTATTGCCAACGCTGCTGCATCATGTGACGATATAAACTGTGAGAAGTGCGATACAAACGGCAGTTTGACTTGTACGTCATGTTCTGTGATGTCATTTTGTGATTCATGTCCTTCTGGAAAATGGAATTCAACTTGCGAGCTGTACTGTTATGTCGGGTGTAAGAACAACACGTGTGATATATACACTGGTTTGTGTGATGAAGGTTGTACAGAGGGATATTACATAAAAACTGATGGAATGTGTTATCCGTGTTTACAATCACCAAGTTGTTGTCACAACTGTCCTGATTTTCAGTATTACAATGGAAGTCTGTGTGTGTCTTGTACTGACGGTTATTGGGGTAGATTATGTAACGAATCGTGTAACTCGAACTGCTTAGACAGAAAATGCGACATTGGCAATGGATACTGTAACATTTGCAATCAAACATACTATGGACATTTCTGTGAATATAAATGCAATAATAAATGTATCAATCCAGCAAACGGATCATCAGTTTGCAATAATAGCGGCGAGTGTTTATTGGGATGCCACAATGGATGGTCAGGAAGAACATGCAATACAGTAGATCTTACGAGTAAGTATTTTGATATTTTCATAACAATATACATGCAGTTCAAAGTTTAAAGGTCCGAATCTTATCATCATTTCCTGACTATGTGTTTGGCAATCTATACAGAAAAAGAGTATATTAAAATTGTATTTCATCGAAAAAGTATTTGTTATTCAGGAAAAGCGTAATAGTTATAATTACTACTTTAACATGGACTTAAAGCCGTAATGATTCTATCTTAACGCATATCAGAGAAACTAAGCTGTGGGCCGATGCATTGTTCAATCACAAAGGAAATGCTTATATAATAACAGTTTAGAATAAAAGTACATCAATCATCTCGAAGACCAAGACAAATAATTCGGATTACTGTGATATCAGTTTGAACTTTCTCAAACGTATGCACAAGGTTTGTTGCTGTTTATTTGATATTTATTATATTTCAACACTACATTGTGTGAAACGTCATATGAATTTATGACGTGCCGTTACATCTGTACGTAATATCATCGTTAACGATTCCAATTTGACGTAATAGGCGCGGTGGTGTAGTGGTTATAGACATGGACTATTGTCCAGGAAAGCCGAGTTCGGATCCCGTGAGACGCAAATTCTTTTTTTTTCTTTCTTTTTTTCTTTTCATATCACAAACCCTAATTAGTTTTATAATGACTCATTTTAAATGTTAATATGTGGCACTTGATTCCTAAATATAGATTATGAGTTTCGTTAGCACATCTAACATACTATCGATTTCGATTACATATTGTATCAGTCTTTTATTTGTTTCTATTTTAGGAGGTAGAGAGTTTGTTCTCCGAACATTTTGGGAAAACACCAATTTCTACCCCATTTGCTTCACAGGCCAGTGACAGTGAGGACAATGAAGCCGTTCATGATGATGGTATCATTGATGAAAATGACCTGCAACTGAATGTTGATGAACGAGCAAGACACTTTCTAACAACCGTATGTGAAGAAAGGGCGGATTCAGATAGTAACGATGAAAGAGAGCATGACCCTCAAGATGATAATGTAATGTTAGAGGGTGACCAAGATGTACAGAGAATTAGGCAATTTATGTTTACTGGGTGTGGTTGCCATAACAACTGTCATACACATTTTAAAGAGCGAGATATTTACAAACACGTATTGGATGTGCGTGAAATGGAGTAAAGTGACAAAGAAATGTATATTATTGCAACACTGGTTGATAATTCAGACAATGAATCAACAAAACGCGGACAGAAAAGACAGAGAGTAAGATATGAGTATTTTTTTCTTGGAAAACATGTATGTAAGAACACATTCAAACTTGTTTTTGACATAGGTAAACACAGCCTTCAAAACATTATGACACACATCAGTAAACACGGCGCAACCACAAGAACACATGCAAATACAGGACGGAAACCAGCTAAGTCCCTTAAATTTAATGACATCAAATTGGTCGTTCAATTCATTTCGAATTACGCAGACGAATTTGGGATGCCACAGCCAGCTGCTCCAAGGGGACGAGACAATATACCTCCAATTTATTTGCCAAGTGATACAACAAAAAAATGTGTCCATGAAAAATATGTTGCTGGTTGTATTGAAAAGAGCCCAGAATGCCGTTCTGTAAAATATACCACATTCTGCAATGTATGGAATACATGTCTTTCTCATGTAAAAATAGCGACACCTAGAGACGATGTATGTGCTTCTTGTGAGAAAATGAGAAAAGCCATAATGGACTCACACCACTATTATCTCCCTTGAGTACTCCGGACCTACAGATGAAGGAGGTAGAAATAAAACTTTAGTTCTCTTTTTCTTCTTTTTTCAGGGCTTTGTACTGCAGTGTTTTGTTTTTTGCTAGCATGAGTTAAATGGTCAGTATTTTAGAAATCACCACTAAAAAATTTGATGCTGATACCAGCTTTCTGGACAATTCTGTGTCATTTCAGAATTGTTGGTTCGAACCGCATCTAGGGCGAATAGATGACATATCGTTATTCTGGAAATTGATAGGTCTCACAAAAGCATTGAATTTAAAAAAAAACAACCTGGTCAAGGTATACTCTTTTTTCTTTATAATTGCATATCTTGAACCAATGAAGAATTTGAGCCCAGACACATGCTGCAGAATTTAATTTTTCACTCTGTTTTGGACATAAATGTTACAATGGAGCCCTATGGGAAATGTAATAGTGGTGTGAGACGTTAACAGAAACTGATAGATCTGCATGTTGCAGTGTTGAGGAATGCTGATTTCTTTAAATAGAAGGTATTAAACTATAATTTGGACATGTTATGAATAGTTGAACACAATCTGAGTTTTTAAACATTTCAATATAACTGATGGTGCAGATTTGCATTTTTTTTCATGCATTTATGATAGAGATTACACACATTGACCAAACTTTGTATATATGTCAATTTCTTGATATTCATGTTATCCATGTATGATTGAGTATTCTGTTAAATGTGGAAACAAAAAGAGAGATACATCATGTCTAATGCATGGCAGAATGCTGGTTTACTCTGTAGATGGTCATTTTGGTGTTTCCTTGCCCTAAGTTTAGGTTTATGAGCAGTGTCCAGTCTCATATTTCATGAACACCTGTCCTCATAGACAGATCCCATTTGTGACACTCTCTCCATCATGTGTGGTTTTGCCATATTTCTGTAGAACTACCAACCCTTAATTCAGGTTGAAGTATCTGCAAGATCACACTGAATTTCAGTGGGCATGCTTATTGCTCAGATTGTAAATTTTAAGCTGATATTTACATTAATTTATTACCCCACCCACTTATTTCTGAATACAAAAATAGAATTGTGTGCAAAATGAAATAAATTGCATATTTACAGTGGAACGGGAGTTTGTACTAATTTTTATTGTTTAACTATGAAAAGGCAGTAGTTGCAATCTTGCCAAGCGGCCAGTTTACGGTTAACTTCGGTTGTTTTCGGTTGTCGTCGCATTAAATTCTGCGTCGAATCATTGAATTTGGCGAAGTTTTTGCTTGTACTCCATTTTTATAGAAAATGCTATAGATATGCAGAATTTTACATTGAATGTCATGTATGCATTATCTATTGAGCCTGTGTTGCCCTTCTTATATTTGAATTGATGTGTAGACAGGGTAATGGAGTACTTTAGCATGAAAATAGCTTGAATTGTTTGCTTGTGCTGCTGCCATATCATTCTGATATTGAAATTTTATCTAAAATATGTTAAGTTTAATAAGTTTTGTTCCACAATATCATTTTTTTTGTAATCAAGATGTCTGTTTTTCTTCCCATTTTCAGACACCTTTTCATTTTACCATGTAGTTGTGAAAGTTTCAGACCTTTTTAGATACAATTGGTCAAGTTATCATGAAATTTAGACTGTAGGGTTGTGAATTCTTGCTTTTTTACATGAAATGGCAGCATTTTGACTGAAACCATGGGTCACTAAAACTTATTTTATTTCAGAACTAGTTCAGATATGGGGATGCATTTAGCTTTATTGAACTTGTATTGAGTATTGTTACATAATATGAAAATTTAGAATCTTAAATTTAAAAAAAAAAGTCCTCTTCAGGACTCACACCACTATTATCTCCCTTGAGTACTCCGGACCTACAGATGAAGGAGGTAGAAATAAAACTTTAGTTCTCTTTTTCTTCTTTTTTCAGGGCTTTGTACTGCAGTGTTTTGTTTTTTGCTAGCATGAGTTAAATGGTCAGTATTTTAGAAATCACCACTAAAAAATTTGATGCTGATACCAGCTTTCTGGACAATTCTGTGTCATTTCAGAATTGTTGGTTCGAACCGCATCTAGGGCGAATAGATGACATATCGTTATTCTGGAAATTGATAGGTCTCACAAAAGCATTGAATTTAAAAAAAAACAACCTGGTCAAGGTATACTCTTTTTTCTTTATAATTGCATATCTTGAACCAATGAAGAATTTGAGCCCAGACACATGCTGCAGAATTTAATTTTTCACTCTGTTTTGGACATAAATGTTACAATGGAGCCCTATGGGAAATGTAATAGTGGTGTGAGACGTAATGGATTCTGTTACTGAAGAAGAAAAGCTGGAATCTACAAACAAAATGAAAGAACATATATTGCAGGCGCAAAAAGAAAGAGAAGTATATAACACATGTATTAAACTAGCCAAACAAGCCCGTATTTCAATAGCATAAAACCAAAAAAGAAAAATACTTAAACGCTTGTAAACACATAAACGTCGCATGTGTTAAATTTTAGTTACTTAGGTTACATGTTTTTATTAGTTTTTAGTGAAACACCATTTCTGAAATAATAGATTTGACAGAAAAATAAATGTCATTAGACTACTAACCTTTGTCGTTTAAAAAGTGAAGTTCGACAACTAAATTCAGGTATTATATTTTAAAAATATAGCTTTTATTTTATAGACCTTATTGAAAGAATTCCTTATGAAAAATAAAGACATGATTTATCACTTAAAAAATAGTGATATTATTTTATCAAAATAAATGCTGTTATGACGGATCTAAAATGGAAAATATAATTTGATTATTTCACCAGATTGCGTTTTTTTTATTGTTTGAAATAATCTATTCATACAGGCAATACCAGTACTTCATGATGTCGTCTGCAGAGCCCGATGTTGTGAAAGTAAAGAAAGTCTTCGACGCCGACGAGACTTCATTGAATTTATTAAAGTCTCGTGACTTCACCTTCGAAGAAGATGCTATGCCAGATATTATCGCCCCCGAGGGCTTGTCAAGGGAGCGTCAAGACTACTTCCATAGAGTTGTCAGACCGTTTGTTCGACCAGCGTACCAGGACATAACGTGCCCAGCGCCTATTAAAAAACTTTAAAAGTTTATCTAATTTATATGGCCAATGTCACCATGATCACTTGGTTTCGTTCAAAATAAATCAATATCAATTAAAACTGCATTAAACATGATGCATTTCAATATTTTAATTTATAAATAAACGTTTGAATTAAGTCAGTAACATACACATAACTACATCGAAATTTATGCAAGCCTCGTTTTCATTATAACTTTCACTTGGTAGTTTGAAAATATCGGGAATTGTACTTTTGATTTCAGACGTAAATGTTATCTACCTTCTGTGAGATAAGTGGGTAAATGTGATGTGAAATTATGTTGAGCGTTGATGGTGTTTTGGTTATTATAAACAGCAAAACCTATATGTATTGTCATCTTGTATGTTTATATATAACTACAGTTATGATCGTTGAAGAAATACAAGTACCGTTTTGATTTTCTTTTATTCACATCTCTGAGTTTGTGCTTGATTCGATACGTTGTGCTAATTTCTTTTCAATCAGCAAGGTATACAGAATAACTAAGAGTTGTTATTGCCATTGCGGTACTGTTCGCGCGCAAAATTACGTCGTTTTTTTCTGAAACATAACGTAAAACGTCGTACATTAACGTCGCACATTGACGTCGTGCATTATTATACCTCTCGCAGGAAAACGTTTATATTAGAAAAAGTAATCGTCGTACAATAAAAATGAAAGCAGTTTTATGTTCAGGAAACTTTGTTTAATACGAAAATAAAAAAAAACTAAATTGTCAAAAAATTTCATTAAGCCCGGTTTTCCTGGAGAACGGCCCTTATGTAATATGTGTGTCTAACTTTGAATGAGATATAGTCATGCTCTGAACACAACTTAGTCATACTTTTTTTTGTTAATTCGGTATGATGACAACTGGTAAAAACATTTCTCTTGTTAAAATTCCCACGATTATTATATCAAATTGCAATAGGTTTTTTGTTTTATGTTAATGTTCCAAAAAGAAAGTGATACCTTTTTGTCTTTTTCTGATGTCCATTCTTGGTCAAACACATGTACTCCATCCATATACATTTTCTTTGTTCTTGTGTATGTTTTTTCAGACACCTTCATGACACCTCCATGCTTTACTGTCATAATACAAATTTAATAGTATTTATTATTCATCAAGTAGTCATTTTTTTGTCTATTATGTATCCATTTATATGTATAATCAATTTTTACATATTATAATTTTGTTGTATACATTGTAGTTTTGGTCGCATTGAATACAAGAGCTGTAAGAGAACAGCGTTAACTCGACTTTTCTAGTGTTGCCACAAAACAAAATTTAATATCAGAAGTATGTAACATATAAAAATATCAGCACTATAGTACTAACATGTATGCGAAATGGAGGTTAGGAAAATAACAGACGCAAAATTAAAACGGCGTAGTAAATCTAATTTAATAGAAAAACAAAATTGAAATAAGAAATATGATGGGGTAGAAAATAGGGTATAAGGCTCAGAAAAGATTTAAACATAGCAAAGTATCTTAATATAATAAAAAAGAGGGTGGCTCTTTGGTAGCTACCAAAATTACAATCAGGAAGAGTATTTCATATTTAATGCAAAACAAAATAAAAAATGGGTAGGAAAGGTATGGTTGGGGTCAGACGGCTCTTGGTAGGCAACACAAATGAAATTGGACAGAGCATTTCTTTGATAAAAAGCAAAAGATAATCTATAAAAATTGGTATTGGAGGATATTTCATGTGATATTAAACAAAACTTGACCTAGAGCTGTCGGAGGAGAGCGCGCTCAACTATTCGAATATTTGTCACAAAAGTACAAATTTGATTGAGACTAATGACAACTCCAAGCTTACACGATTTATCTAACTTACTAAATTGAGTAGAGCTTATAACTGCAATACTGTGAATGAAATTTCAATCCATCCAATACGTGGAAAGACTGTTGAGTTTCAATTAAATACATTGAATGTTTGTTGTGATATGGACTTGATGGTACTTGCACGCACAACTTTAACCATAATTTTTAAGTAAAATAAAGGCAATACTTTTGCATTATAACCACCCAACAGTTACCTTAACTTAGTAATTGGAGTAGGTTTGATGACTGGGAAGTCTTGTATAAAAGTTCAAGTCAATACATGCAATGGTTATTGAGATAGGCACTTGCATGCATAACTTTAACCAATGTGTGACGCCGATGCCCGAGTGAGTAAAATTGCTCTCTTTATTCTACGAATAGTCAAAAAACGGCTATTCGAGTTATATTGTGACAAAGTACAAACTCAGATACTGATGGCTAATCCAGATAAAAAGAGTTATTTATGGAATTACATAGCTTAAACCTTGTATGAAGTGTCAGTCAAATACATGCAGTGGCTTCTGAGAGATATATTTTAACCAAATATTCTAAGTACAAAAAAGGGCCATAATTTAGAAAATAATAGCAAGAGTTACCCCTGTTCATTAATGTAGTTTGATTTAGACTGCAAACTCTTTTTTTAAAGTTACATCAAATACATGGAGTGTTTTATGAGATATGAAATTAATTGTATTTGCACGCAACACTTTAACCAGAATTTCTACATTATAAGTCATACAAGGGCGGTAATTTGCATTATATAATGCAAAAGCTTGATTACTGTGAAGTCTTGTGTGAAGATTAAGCCAATACATGCGATGGTAACTGATATAGTTACTTGCACTGTCTCAAAATATAAGCACGCACAATCATGTCAAGTTCCATGCATATAACTTCACACTTATGTACAATTATGAGACAATAAATGTGACATTTTCCACTCAAATACGACATTGACCTTGAACTTTGTAGCCTGATATGTTTCATACTAGGGTCCTCCATGGCCGAGTGGTCTAAGGCACCGTCTAAAGATCACCTCTCTCTCACCGCTAGGGTCGTAGGTTCAAGTCCTGCTCACACCAAAACTTTATTTGAGAAATATTGCCAGTTACTTGCGGAAGGACGGTGGTTCTACTCAGTCTGAGGTCTTCTTTCACCAGTAAAACTAGATATGCCATATATAACATGAAATGTGTTGAAAAATGGCGTTAAAACCCATTCAAAAATACACTGCCTCAGAGCATAAGCATGCACAGTTATGCCAAATTATATGCAAATAACTTCAAGCCCTACATATTAATGAACAATTTTAAAAACTTTTTAAAATGAAGATTGGAAGCTGACATCAGAGCCTATGCCGGGTGCGTACAGAATTTCATCTTTTTCTAGAATTTTCAAGCCGAAAGTAAGAAAAAATTACACCAATGGTAACTATAAATGTAACCACTGCAAATAATGATAGCATATATCTCCAGTAGCATATACATTGAATGGATATGATTTTTAATCTCAAAGATATATTGTAATCATCAAGACTGCCTCAATATAAATTTTGTGTACTGGTACTTCTGCCCATATGCACAAATACATATTCCAATATATTGCGATATCAAATGATTACTTACCTGCAAACAAGCTTTCCTTCGATGATTTGATATCTGCCATTAAATGTGTCTCGGAAAAGTAGCTTCAACATTTTCAAACATCCTTGGGCAAGTAAATGTTATTTCTGGCGCCATCTCAAAACACTATCTACAGTTAACGCTTCAGGAATACATCGTAACAACATTTTCTTGAAGACACTTTCAAATTTTGTCAACATCAAGTGCAACATCTTTTCAGGAAACTGAAATTAAAATGTGTGATTGAATACCTACAGTATTTCATTGACGTTTTCAAATTTGAAGTGTACATTGACTCCTGTTAAAGATATCTTAACAATATACAATAAAGTTATATCAAGATTGCATTAAAATATTTAAAATAATTAATCATATCATGAGTTCATGTATTTAATAGGTAAACACATATACATGTTTATATAGTTTTTTTAAAAAAAGCGTTACGCTAGTAAAATTCGCTGTTTGAAAAAATCATTGAGGAATATTTTGAATCAACTAAACCATTGTGAGCTGTTAGTCTGCATAATATATGGAGTTTAAATTTAAAGAACATACGTTTAAGAAATAATTTTCGCAGTTTTGTTTATTTTGAACATTTAGATTTTTAAGAGTAAATAAATAAAATGTTAATTGAATATGTAGAAATTTATAACTGTACACATACCATTTAAACGTTTGTTTCCTGGTGAACTCTCTTTGTGTATATATTCCTGGCTCTGAGTTATTTGTATCATCACTACTCATTGAAAATGAACTTGTCTCCAAATAAACATGTATATTTTATTATCAAAATAGCATCATAAATTATTTCATTATCAAAAGTGGTAACACATGTAAATGACAACTATTCCATTTAATAGATTTTATACCAATTAACAGTATTCTTCATATTGCAGTTTACAAACATGAACTACACAACCAGTAATGTTGTCTGAAGAGGGTCAGTACTCTCTGCTCCAGAGAGATACACTACACTGCACACGTATCATTGCTGATAAATTGTTGGTAATAAACAAATTGCTGGTTCTTATTGCTTTGTTTATGTTCGTATATTTGTCGAATCGTTTCCATCAACATAATTATAAAATGATATTGATACAAATTGTTCAAATATATTAACTTATAAATTGAAAATACATTTTTAAGGTTCATAGTAGAAAAGATATTATTTAAAGTTTCAGCAAATCATTCTTTTTTATTTAAAAGAAAAACTCACTAGGCGATGTTTGAAATCGAAATAATGAATAAATTATTAAGTG
The DNA here is from genome assembly GCA_029582155.1 of Panopea generosa. Taxonomy (NCBI): domain Eukaryota; kingdom Metazoa; phylum Mollusca; class Bivalvia; order Adapedonta; family Hiatellidae; genus Panopea; species Panopea generosa. Next base: position 29,578,805 of record CM055912.1, on the reverse strand, counting down.
CAAAATTTTTCAATTTGTGTTTTGTCATGTTAAACGTAATTTATTTAGCGGAAGACCAAATTACACAAAACATAATTCAATATTAGTTACATCAGACTGCATGTATTGTCCTTAATAAATTTACAGTGTTGAAGTACTTACATGTACTTAAATCATATCTATGTAAAATGCATTTTTAATTGTACTAAAGCGTCTTCTTTAAATCTGGGACACATAAGACCAATGGTTTCAATCAATATCAAATACCTAGGGCCTATTTCAATGTTGATCCCAGGTGAGGATTTAAGAAAATACTTTGTACCACTAAGTTAAGAATCGCACTATTTTATATTCTACTAGGGCAGAATGGTCGAAGTAATACCCATAAACATTCCTTTTATAATATACACGTCACATCACACATGTCAACAGGCTTATTTACAGCTGGTGTCTAGAAATTAATGTCTGGTTCACGAAATTGTTAAAACAGATTTTATGGTTTTGAAAAGCGAATTAAGAATTAATATGATAAGATACAATATCACATTTAAACATATTTAGCTCGAGTATTCGTAGAATATGGGGGATATTGTACTGGCCCCCTGTGTCAGCAGTGGTTTTTCAAATACAAAAAATAATTTTGTAAGATATCTATGCAACTACAAGATTCACTTTTAGTAGGTAGTGAGTAACAAAAGTGAGTTTTCAGTAAGGAAAGTGAATTTTAATAAAAAGAAAGTTGAACACTTATTACGAATAACATAAATATAAAATTTAACACCATATACATATGTATATACAATTTAGCAACATAAATGTTAAGTTGGAACAAGAAAAAGAGTTATACAATATAGCAACGTTTGGCCAGCCGTATTCTGAAAAAAAAAAGTTCAACAATCAAGGTTTAAGTTTCGTTTCGAGTATATTTCCAACCATCTTTCAACAAATCCCCAAAATAAGAAATCATAGAATCAAATAAATTTCCAACCAATATCAAATTAAATGAATATTTTGAGAATTTCTTTATTTATTCTGAAGTAAATGGTTCAACACAAACATGATAATTATATTCATTAGTGATTTATTACATCAACGTATCTGCGCTCTTTTTTAATATATTCTGAGAATTGTAGAAACTATTAAAAAGCGTTATCATTCATAACTCTTTGCTTGTTCGTTAACTTTAAGTACCACGAGACGGTAATATTTCGTCATTTTAATACCTTTTTATAAACTAATAAACACAGAACTTTCAAGTGTCTAAGATTTTGAATATTTTCAATAAGATACAACATTTGATTTACGTGAAACACTTTGCTATTAGAAAAAGTAACAATCATATGAAAAGTGCAAATTTAAACATTTTAGAAGTTTAAACGACTTCGAGCAATATAATAAAACAATGATGGTTTTCTTTCATAACGTATTTGTTGGACATTGTTTGCATTTGACAGATTGTTTTTATTATTTTCAAAAGTGTTCTTTACGCATTCCTAAAGAACAATAATATATACACATATATTCGGTTTTGTTTTTTTAAAGTTTTGAATATTAACTTACCAATGTCACACTCTGGTATTTTTAAACCAAAGTTCTTATTGTTGATATAAATTGTAAATACAATATCAAAATTCTAAACCAATGTATAATGAATGACAATTTAGATTGTGGCGGATTATAATTTGCATATTATTATATAAAGTCCGCCTCATCAATTAAGTAAGTCACTTCACAAGCCCATCCACTACATTAATTTTTCTATTGAATTTATAACATATAAACTAATACCATATCACTTTCTCTTAAAATGCCATTGCGACAAAAAAAGCCATATCAGTAACAACATTCTGCATAATAATTAAGGAGAAACCTTATACAGTGCAATATCACATAAATATCCATAACAACTATTTAAAAAAAATTTGGTTTGTCATATTGTGTATTGCGTTACATATTTGTTTCTGTTTGTACTACATGTATGTACATCAGCATATATTTACAATAACATTATATATCTCTATGTATACTTATTAATAATTTCTTAATTTTGCTAGTCAGGTGAATTTCAATTAACGGTTCAAAGACGCATCTTTTGACCATGTTCTGGTATATTTTTGCATAACTAACATTATTCTCTCTAACTATATAATTGACAGTTAATACAAATAACAGGAATGTTTTCAGTCTTTAAATTTCTCCATCTGACGCTAATGGCTATTGCAATGATTATAATGGCTGTTCTCTGCCATGGCAGTTGATTTCACGAATCCCTACTGACCCATATATTAGCTTACACTGATAGTACTTTTGCAGGTGTTTCAGTTATTTGCACAATACCAAACACATAGATTAGCTAGCAGGTATACAAACAGTAAACTTTTCAATTGTCAGAAGATTAGGTTCAGGCACTTATTGTACTAGGATAGAGTGCGAATCTGGGTAAACATCTACCTTATATATTTAATAAAAGAATGGTAGGTAAATGTTATTATTTCTTGATAAAATGTAGTGAAACTAACTTATAGATTAAAAAATAATGACAGATACTAATCCTCCTGAATTGGTAATGTACACTCAAACACAGAGTAAAGTGAATATATTTTAATCCCGAAAGAAAAATAGAATTAACAGTCAATTGAAGAACCATATGAAATGTGTTTTTTATTAAAGAAAGTGAGTTTCGAGTAAGGCAAATGAATTTCGAGTAAGAAAAGTGAGTTTTGGGTAAGGATATAAAATGAATAACAAAAAAATGATATTTAACACCATATTTGTACAAGTTAACAACATATATGTTAAGTTGGAACAAGAAAAAAGAGTTATACTATATGATGACATGACATTGTGAAATGTAGATAGCGCATTGAAAAAAAACTTAAAATTAGCAAATTAGACCAAATCTCATCAAAGTTTAAAAAATGCCAGCTATTTTATTGACTTAAAATCTAATTCTAAAAATGGAACTGTTCAGAAATGTTTTTTAAAACAATGTCATGATACATATAATAGATATAAAAGAATATATCACGGCTAAACCTGTTTGGGGGCAGCAATGTAAAATAAAAGCAATAACACTGCTAAATTAAACTTGGTTGTTTTAACATTTATATTATTGAGTCACGACCAAATCAAGGTCATTAAATTCTAACTCTTATTTTGAGAAGCCGGGCCCGATTAGCTCAGTCGGTTACGCGTCTGACTATCAATCCAGGGGTCGTGAGTTCAAATCCCCCGCCCGGCAACAGTCTCCGTGATGATTGACATACGACATTGTGTCTCATTATCATTCGTCTCTCACCACTGATTCAAGTCGGAAAGTTATCAGTTACTTGCGGAGATGGGGTGTGCTCGAGTACTGGTTAATCCCAGGAAACAGTGATTAGGTTAACTGATCGTCTGTTAGCCCTCGATGGCATAAAAATGAAGCTAAATATTCAATCAATCAATTATTTTGAGAAAAGCTGGGGCTTTATCTTTGTTGGTATGTCGTATGTAACATAAGGAAATACAACTGAATTTAAGAAGTAAAAAAATACTGTTCAGGGACTAATCATATATTGGCTGCAATATTTTCACCTGCATCCCTTTTCTTACAAAATAAATAAGATTACTTTTCAAGTAAATTACATTATTTGTTGCAGTGTCTTATTAAAGTGAAAACAACCAAGCTCAACAATCCAAAATATGAAACTTGGATAACGGAGTTTGTGAAAGGGATGAACATAACATATTATAATATTATATAATAGCTATAACATGTCACTCGCCCTTCTTTTCTTGTTACTACCTGAAGTTGAATGGATGTGTTTGTCATTATAATAAATATAATCAAGCACTACTAATATAAACCTTGGTAAATATAATGATTACAAGAAACTATCTCTAGTAGAATATTAGCAAAGTTTGTAATAAAAGTGAAAATAAACAACAATATGAAACTTGGGATTATAGAGTGGTAAAAAATAATATCTTTATTATTTACACTCGCCACTCTTTTCTATAATAATATTTTGTAACTATCTCAAGTAGACTATTTTGTTTGTTGAAGCATAGTTTGTCATTATAATGGAAATAGCCAAGCTATATTTTTGAAAATATAGGGATGAAAATAAACTGGCTATAGAATCCCCCTACCCCCTCTGTTTTTTTTCATTAAACTGGTTTGATCATCTAGTGTCATCATAGCATCATCTATCTACATTATAATACTTGGGTGTATTCATAATTAAACAAAAATCTGTGGGGTAGTATATTGTGGTAGGGAGAGGTGTGTGAAAAGATACCAAAGATGAAATTGGTTAAATTATTTGATTTAATACAAAACAAACTTTAAGCAAGTGACCTATTGGCCTCAACGGTCACCTGATAATCTTTAATGGCATAAAGCTATATGAATCTATGATCCACCCTAGGACCTCATAGAGATGGAGACCATGAAATTCACATAGATATCAATCACCATGTCAGCAATAACAAATCACACCAAAAAACATTCACATAAGTCTATTCTGTCATAAGAAATATCGTTGTTTTTTTTCATTCTCTTATATAGATTTAGTAAAGTATGCCCACCCCTAGGGTCAAGCTAAAAAAAGGCAGAGTATTTCTTTTAACACAGAAAAAAAACTCTAGAAAAAAATACAAGAGCTGTTGGACGGACAGCACGCTCGATACTGTTCTAAAACAACAGATTTTTCAGGAAATAAGTACCAAATATAAGGCAATTAATATAAAACTCAGGGGTGGTAAAATTAAGCTATAATTATTATATAATGCAACAAAGTGAACGGATAGCTCACATTGCCTTAACATTATTTAATTGAGCATTTAGTAACATATGTCTTTCAAACCTTAAAATTGCTTTATTGATTTATTAACCATTACAGTAAAATGATATATGTGCGAATACTTAAAGGCACACCATGTACATATAATTACGCTAAATACTACAATTGCATGACTAGAATAATATATAATAACAATATAAGTTGGTCAAGCATATCAGGAAATACTTTATATATATTCACACACACATACACACATTCACTTCAGGAAAACAATACAGGTCAACATTCAAAGTGGTTTGTTAAATTTATATAAGACAGTGGCAGTATGTTACTATTTACATGATTTTGAACAGTCACACATATACAGAAAACAAATTGAATTATACAATTTTCATCCATCTGATTAGATTGCTTTGGTATCATGGTATGCTATTACAAAAGTTTTACTTTGATATTTTCTGAAAGATTATTCCATTTTATTGGATCAGATATATATATACTTTGTTTAAATAATTCTTTGTTCGGTTTAGCTAGTTTGAAGAATTTGACCGTATTACTGGTGTATTTTTATTTGTTTGTCTGAAGTAAAACATTTCATTGATTTCGGCTAGGGTAATTGGACTTTGCTATTTTGTACATAAATTTTGTTTTCCGGAAATAAATCCTAACAAAAACTGTTAGGTTTTTTTAACTCCTGCAATCTTTCAAGTGTGTTTTAATCATTGTTATTTAAGATGATTTTGCAAGCACGTTTTTGGAGTCTTAAAGTTTTATCTAGTTTCATTTGACAGGTGCCAACCTATACAACATTACAGTAATCTACATGAAGTTGAATATAAGCTTTATAAAACTGAACTCTATGGTCAAGGCAAAGATATTGTTTAATTCTTGACAGAAGCCAAACGTTTCATGGATTTATTTTACATATATGATCTACATGATTTTTCCAAGTTATGTTGTCATCAATAAATATGCCAAGTACTTTATCTTTAGATATTATGCTGAGATTTTCACTATTAAGATCCAAATTTATGTCTTTGATATCTAAACAAGTACGTTTTTGATGTGTAATTTAAAATATAGTGTAAGCCATAGATGATCTTCTGTTTCAAGAGTATTTTATCAATGTTTTACGTATGCGATACAAGCACTACCTTCAAAATTTTATCATATGGTAAAAAAACATTTCCTGTAAATAGATCTATAGTTTTGTATCAACACATACAGTTTATTAATGCTAGATATCCTTCAACATTCTTATTTGTTCAGTTATTTACCTATACAATATATACACTATATATTTAAACTTCACGGGGCAATATATCGGTACCAGTTCATGAGAATGGATCAAAATAGTTGAACTAATCTCTACCAACTATATTCATCTAATGTCCTTGATAAAGGCAAGTTATAAGGGAATCTATCACAGTATACTACATTCACCTTATGTTCTTGAGCAAGGCTTGTTATATGAAAATACACAACATTCACCTAATGTCCTTGAGCTAGGCAAGTTATAAGGGAACCTACCACAATCTACACCATTGACCTCATGTCCTTGAGCAAGGCGAGTTCTATGGGAATATACCACATTCTACCATATTCATCTAATGTCCTTGATTAAGGCAAGTTAATAGAGAATCTATCACATTCTACCACATTCACTTAATGTCCTTGATCAATTCAAGTTATAAGGGAATCTATCACATTCACCTAATGTCCTTGATCTAGGAAATTTAAAAGGGAATCTATCACATTCTACCATATTCACCTTATGTTCTTGAGCTAGGTAAGTTATAAAGGAATCTACCACATTCTACCACATTCACCTAATGTCCTTTAAGAAAGGCAAATTATATGGAAATCTACCACATTCTACCTCATTCATCTAATGTCCTTGATCAAGGCAAGTTATAAGGGAATCTATCACATTCTACCACATTCACCTAATGTCCTTAATCAAGGCAAGTTATAAGGGTATCTATCACATTCTACCCCATCAATCTAATGTCATTGATCAAGGCAAGTTATAAGGGAATCTTCCACATTCTACCTCATATATCTAATGTCCTTGATCAAGGCACGTTTTAAAGGAATCTATCACATTCTACCCCATTAATCTAATGTATTTGAGCAAGACACGTAATAAGGGAATTTACAACATTCTACCACATTCATCTAATGTCCATGATCAAGACAAGTTATAAGCGAATTTATCACATTTTAACCCATTCACCTAATGTCCTTGATCAAGGCAAGTTATAAGGGAATCTACCACATTCTACCCCATTTATCTAATGTCCTTGATCAAGTCAAGTTTTAAGGAAATCTATCACATTCTACCACATTCACCTAATGTCCTTGATCAAGGCAAATTATTAGGGAATCTATCACATTCTACCACATTCACATAATGTACTTGAGCAGGACGAGCTATAAGGGAATCTACCACATTCTATCCCATTTATATAATGTCCTTGATCAAGACAAGTTTTAAGGGAATCTATCACATTCTTCCACATTCATCTAATGTCCTTGATCAAAGCAAATTATAAGGGAATCTATCAAGTTATACATCATTCAGCTTATGTCCTTGATCAAGGCAAGTTATAAGGGAATCTACCACATTCATCTAATATCCTTGAGCAAGGTAAGTTATAAGGGAATGCATCACATTATACCACATTCACCTTATGTCTTTGTGCAAGGCGAGTTATATGAAAATACACCACATTATACTCCATTCATCTAATGTCTTTGAGCAAGACGAGTTATATGAGAATCAACCACATTCTACCACATTCATCTAATATCCATGATCAAGGCGAATTATAAGGGAATATATCACATTCTACACCATTCACATCATGTCTTTGAGCAAGCGAGTTATATGGGAATCTATCATATTCTACCACATTCACCTAATGTCCTTGATTTAGGCAAGTTATAAGGGAATCTTCCACATTCTACCTCATTCATCCAATGTTCTTGAGGTAGGCAAGTTATAAGGGAATATACCAAATTCTACACTATTCACCTCATATCTTTGAGCAAGGCGAGTTATATGGGAATCTACCACATTCTACCACATTCACCTAATGTCCTTGATTAAGGCAAGTTATTAAGGGAATCTACCACATTCTACCACATTCACCCAATGTTCTTGAGTACGGCGAATTATATGGGAATCTACCACGTTCTACAACATTCATCTAATGCCCTTTATCAAGGCAAGTTATAAGGGTATCTATCACATTCTACCACATTAACCTCATGTCCTTGAGCTAGGCAAGTTATAAGGGAATCTACCACATTCTACCACATTCACCTAATATCCTTGAGTAAGTTGAATTATATGGGAATCTACAAAATTCTACCACATTCATATAATGTCATTGATCAAGGCAAGTTACAAGGGAATCTATCACATTCTTCCTCATTCATCTAATGTCCTTGAGCAGGACGAGTTATAAGGGAATCTACCACATTCTACCACATTCACCTAATATCCTTGAGTAAGTCGAATTATATGGGAATTTACAACATTCTACCACATTCATATAATGTCCTTGATCAAGGCAAGTTACAACGGAATCTATCACATTCTTCCTCATTCATCTAATGTCCTTGTGCAGGACGAGTTATAAGGGAGTCTACCACATTCTACCACATTCGACTAATGTCCTTGATCAAGGAAAGTTATAAGGGAATATATCACATTCTACCACATTCACCTTATGTCCTTGATCAAGGCAAGTTATAAGGGAGTTTATCAAATTCTACCACATTTATCTAATGTACTTGAGCAAGGCCAGTTATAAAGGAATCTATCACATTCTACCACATTTATCTAATGTACTTGAGCTAGGCAAGTTATAAGGGAATCAACCACATTCTACCACATTCATCTAATGTCCTTGAGCAAGGCAAGTTATAAGGGAATCTATCACATTCTACCACATTCATCTAATGTCTTTGATCAAGACGAGTTATAACGGAATCTACCACATTGTACCACATTCATCTAATGTCCTTGAGCAGGACGAGTTATAAGAGAATCTACCACATTCTACCACATTCACCTAATGTCCTTGATCAAGGCAAGTTATAAGGCAATATATCACATTTTACCACATTCACCTTATGTCCTTGAGGAAGGCGAGTTATAAGGGAATCTATTAAATTCTACCACATTCATTCACCTTATGAACTTGAGCAGGACGAGTTAAAAGGGAAACTACCACATTCTACCCCATTCATCTAAAGTCCTTGATCAAGGCAAGTTTTCAGGGAATCTATCACATTCTACCACATTAACCTCATGTCCTTGAGCTAGGCAAGTTATAAGGGAATCTACCACATTCTACCACATTCACCTAGTGTCTTTGAGTAAGTCGAATTATATGGGAATCTACAAAATTCTACCACATTCATATAATGTCATTGATCAAGGCAAGTTACAAGGGAATCTATCACATTCTTCCTCATTCTTCTAATGTCCTTGAGCAGGACGAGTTATAAGGGAATCTACTACATTCTACCACATTCACCTAATATCCCTGAGTAAGTCGAATTATATGGGAATTTACAACATTCTACCACATTCATATAATGTCCTTGATCAAGGCAAGTTACAACGGAATCTATCACATTCTTCCTCATTCATCTAATGTCCTTGTGCAGGACGAGTTATAAGGGAGTCTACCACATTCTACCACATTCGACTAATGTCCTTGATTCAAGGAAAGTTATAAGGGAATATATCACATTCTACCACATTCACCTTATGTTCTTGATCAAGGCAAGTTATAAGGGAGTTTATCAAATTCTACCACATTTAACTAATGTACTTGAGCAAGGCCAGTTATAAAGGAATCTATAACATTCTACCACATTTATCTAATGTACTTGAGCTAGGCAAGTTATAAGGGAATCTACCACATTCTACCACATTCATTTAATGTCCTTGAGCAAGGCAAGTTATAAGGGAATCTATCACATTCTACCACATTCATCTAATGTCTTTGATCAAGACGAGTTATAACGGAATCTACCACATTGTACCACATTCATCTAATGTCCTTGAGCAGGACGAGTTATAAGAGAATCTACCACATTCTACCACATTCACCTAATGTCCTTGATCAAGGCAAGTTATAAGGCAATATATCACATTTTACCACATTCACCATATGTCCTTGAGGAAGGCGAGTTATAAGGGAATCTATTAAATTCTACCACATTCGTTCACCTTATGAACTTGAGCAGGACGAGTTAAAAGGGAATCTACCACATTCTACCCCATTCATCTAAAGTCCTTGATCAAGGCAAGTTTTCAGGGAATCTATCACATTCTACCACATTAACCTCATGTCCTTGAGCTAGGCAAGTTATAAGGGAATCTACCACTTTCTACCACATTCACCTAGTGTCTTTGAGCAAGTCGAATTATATGGGAATCTACAAAATTCTACCACATTCATATAATGTCATTGATCAAGGCAAGTTACAAGGGAATCTATCACATTCTTCCTCATTCATCTAATGTCCTTGAGCAGGACGAGTTATAAGGGAATCTACCACATTCTACCACATTCACCTAATATCCTTGAGTAAGTCGAATTATATGGGAATTTACAACATTCTACCACATTCATATAATGTCCTTGATCAAGGCAAGTTACAACGGAATCTATCACATTCTTCCTCATTCATCTAATGTCCTTGTGCAGGACGAGTTATAAGGGAGTCTACCACATTCTACCACATTCGACTAATGTCCTTGATCAAGGAAAGTTATAAGGGAATATATCACATTCTACCACATTCACCTTATGTCCTTGATCAAGGCAAGTTATAAGGGAGTTTATCAAATTCTACCACATTTATCTAATGTACTTGAGCAAGGCCAGTTATAAAGGAATCTATCACATTCTACCACATTTATCTAATGTACTTGAGCTAGGCAAGTTATAAGGGAATCTACCACATTCTACCACATTCATCTAATGTCCTTGAGCAAGGCAAGTTATAAGGGAATCTATCACATTCTACCACATTCATCTAATGTCTTTGATCAAGACGAGTTATAACGGAATCTACCACATTGTACCACATTCATCTAATGTCCTTGAGCAGGACGAGTTATAAGTGAATCTACCACATTCTACCACATTCACCTAATGTCCTTGATCAAGGCAAGTTATAAGGCAATATATCACATTTTACCACATTCACCTTATGTCCTTGAGGAAGGCGAGTTATAAGGGAATCTATTAAATTCTACCACATTCATTCACCTTATGAACTTGAGCAGGACGAGTTAAAAGGGAATCTACCACATTCTACCCCATTCATCTAAAGTCCTTGATCAAGGCAAGTTTTCAGGGAATCTATCACATTCTACCACATTCACCTAATGTCCATGATCCAGGCAAATTATAAGGGAATATATCACATTCTAGCACATTCACATGATGTCCATGAGCTAGGAAAGTTATAAGGGAATATATCAAATTCTACCACATTCATCTAATGTACTTGAGCAAGGTCAGTTATAAAGGAATCTATCACATTCTACCACATTTATCTAATGTACTTGATCTAGGCAAGTTATAAAGGAATCTACCACATTATACCACATTCACCTTATCTCCTTGTGCAAGGCCAGTTATATGAAAATACACCACATTTTACCACATTCACCGAATATCCTTGAGCAAGACGAGTTATATGGAAATCTATCACATTCTAACATATTCACCTAATGTACTTGAGATAGGCAAGTTAGAAGGGAATCTACCACATCATACAACATTCACCTAATGTCCTTGGTCAAGACAAGTTATAAGTGAATATATCACATTATACAACACTCACCTGATGTCCTTGAGTAAGGCGAGTTATATGGGAATACACCACATTCTACACCATTCACCTAATGTACCTGAACAAGACAAGTTATAATAGAATCTACCACATTCTACTTCATTCTCCCAATGTCTTTAAGCAAGCAAGAATTTGTTTCAAAATCGAATTTAAAAAAAACAACAACTAATGCTAACAAATCAAATATATTTTGACATCAACTGAAATATTGCTTATACAATTTAGAGTGAACTAATCTGTGAGATGGTGTCATACTGTGACAGTGTGTACATGTATCAGCTATTTATGCACGTTTAAAGGCAGTATGTAAAAATAAATGAGTGAAACATCCTAATAAAATATTGATTGATTGAACATTTAGCGTCATTTTATGCCATCGAGGGCTAACCATCAGTTAACCTAACCACTGTTTCATGGGATTAACAAGTACTCGAGCACATCCCATCTCCACAAGTAACTGATAACTTTCCCACTTTAATCAGTGGTAAGAGACGTATGATAATGAGACACAATGTCATATAGCAATCATCACGGAGACTGTTGCTGGGCGGGAGATTTGAACTGACGACCCCTGGATTGATAGTCAGACGCGTAACCGATTGAGCTAATCGGGCCCGGCTCCTAATAAAATAAATGTATTAATAAAAGTGTAATATTATATTGTAATAATATAAACTGATTTAAATAATGCACTCTAAATGGAGATATTTAACATATTAAATAGTCTGAACTAGATTTAACTGTAATTTAATTCATAGATGTTCACAGAATGATGGAAAGGTACTTATAGACCAGCATCATACAACCAATATATTAACTGCAAAAATGTTATTTAATACCCGTGTATAATTGTGCAGTGTCACTATTTGCCTGGGAATTCCCTGGTGTTTTTTTTGGGGAATATACCTAAATTTTTAATATAAAGACAGGAAATAATTTTAGACGTTGTTCAGTCGAAATCCGTTTCTAACTGCCCTGCACTCAGATTTACCAGCATATCATGTATCAACAATAGCAACCTTTATCACAGCATGCTGTCAACGCTTTCTCTCCCTGGATACTGTCCAGAACTGACCAACCGACTCCACAGAACATTAGCATCGTACAAAGATAACAAAACCTGATCAACTGGCACCTCTTTAACATACATACAAGTGTCATAGTACAAAAATAACATGTTTTGTCAATATACAAGATCCTCTACGAAATAAACACACACACACATTTTTCTTTCACACTGTTAGAATAATATTATACACTAAAATGAAACACTCAATGTTCATACATAAAATGCAGAAAACAACAAAATTAAATCAAGTGACATATTTTCTTGTTCTAATACAAAGATAATCGTTTGTTTTTTTTAAACAATGACCAATAATAGAATTGAATACATATTTTTGTCTCATGGTCACATTGACGAACATGAAAAATTAATAAAGAAACAATTTGAAATTTATTTGTTTTCGTTACATAAACAAATGTAAACTGTAAAATTGCGTAAAACCTTTTAATCATACGTAATTTGAAAATTGGTACATTACACTTCCTGGTTGCTGTCTAAGTGCAGGATACATGATTTCTTACATAATGTCGGCTATTACAGTTTTTACTAACATAATTGCAAAAAAAAAAAATTTAACAAACGCATCAAACTGGCAAACGGTATGAATATGAACGTAATAAAAAGAGAAACAATCACAACATAAACATGAAATAGCTATATAGATATATGGATATTTACGTAATAAAGAGAGAGAAAATCTCTATATTAACATAATATAGCTATATATATATATATATATATATATATATATATATATATATATATATATATATATATATATATATATATATGGGAGCGATAATAAATTAATTATTAAAAATTAATTAATACACCCAAACAATACTGAATTCTATATATATATATATATATATTTATATATAATACCTGGCTATATAAATACATGATTTCAAACATAAGGTCAAGCCAAAGGCTAAAACTATTTTTTTTTTTATTATATCAAAATTATTGTACTGCTTTAAAAAGTAAAATTAAATCTGATTAGTGAGTAAGTTATCCGCACCTCGCAATCTTGCACTATATAAAACTAAAAGTTGGTGTAAAGTGCGCAATTAAGTTTTATATCAAAATTGAAATTGAGTTGTTTCCCTTACACCATTACCGCAATCGCCGAGTCCCGACAGGCCAAGAATGCCATAAACTCGGAGATGCTCCGCATGAATATCAATGTATGCGGAATATCTCGGCGTTTTTCATTTCCCGCTAAATATTTGTCATTTTGGTCAAGTTTACCATCAAAGGCTTTATTTGGTACATTTAAATATGGAAAAAGATATAAAAGACACATTATAGTTGTCTTTAAACTTTTGTAGTAATATTACAAAAAAACTTTGGCGAATGAGCTTTTGGGATTCAAATGTAAATTCTGCATTAGATTAAATATAAATTTATTCAGCGTCGATATTGCTCGTCCCTAATTGATTGATTTGAAGCGATAAACTAAACTAGACTCGTGGCTTTTCATTACTCTAATACAGTGACCTGTATGAATTTTATTTAAGCGAGTGAAATCTTTATTTCGCACTTGAATACTAAGACACATTAGCATTTATGGGGTTTTGGTTTACAGAGTTTTTTTTATTGAAATTGGGAAGACGCCCAAGACTTCAAGATCGGGGGAAAAACAGCGCCATGTTCTAACCAATAATTATCAGATATTACAATAATACTTAAAGTGGGTTTTTATACTCTATCAATAATGACTTTTTTTTTAAAAAATCAGGTCAAGTGGAAAAAAAAACATGATTTTTTAATTGGGAAGCCACTGAATGTCGGCCTCTGTATAATAAGGTAAAAAGGCCCTGGCCTATATAAAATCCTTGTTGCAGGGCGCTCATAAAAGGCGGGGTCTATATAGGTCCCAACAATTGCTGCAACACCTACGCTTACGTTGTCGTATGTACCAAATATCCACAATTCGGTCTCAGAAGGAAAAGATATACAAAGTATATAAGTTGAGTTACGAGGCATTTATATGCGTATATAAATAAAAGCACTATATGGGTTATATGTATATCTATATAGTAACTAAGTATGGGGTGTTCGGCAAAACCCCAGAACCAGGTTTGAAATTTTGACCATAAATGATAGTTGTAGGGACACTATCATCAATTTAATTTTATAGAAGGATATAACTATGGGTGTATTGTTGGGTTAAGAGGTTTGACCTAGGGATGGTATAGGGGGCAATTAGGGGTCATTTAGAGGTTATTGAGATACCTAAACCCAGAAAAACTTGAATGATGTTTATGGGTCCTGGGTTTAGGTCTTTAAGGGCATCCTATGTCAGGATAGTAAAAGTTACAGAACGTTATTGGGTTTTCTATGTCCCCAGGGATGGACAACATAAACCCAGCCAAAAAACAAAAAATCACCAAAAATATGGGTATATGGGGATATCCCAGCCTCACAACACAAAGTTCCTAAAACTCGATTTAATCACGTAATTCGATGACATATATTTTTCTATATGGCTTGGGTTAAATCTGAAGGTAACATTAGAAAGATAAATGGAAAAGGACCACGAAGGTTTTCCCCTATTTTTCCCTATTTTTTTGACAGAGTTACTATTCTTGATAGTTAGGGGGAAAAAATATATATATTTTTTTATGATTGTGTCCCTCAATTAGGGAGTTATGGTAATTAATTCAATAATTAGGAGGGTCCAAAATCCGTAATTAGGGGCAACCATTGGGGTTTATGTAGTGTTAGGTAGGGGACATTTCGCTATAAAAATATTCGTCAAGCAAAAATGTTATGTTTTTTGTGTTTTTTTAGGTCATGTTTAAAATGTTATATCTTAACATTGCGATGCTTGATCTTTATAAACTCTTTACCAATGAACGTATCGTATCCTACTTAACAATTCTTGACATTGATCTTGTTCTCCAAGGTCAAGGTCAATCTTCAATTTTCGTTCCAAACAAAGCGTAAAAAAAACGTTCAGATAAATAAAAGTATATTTAAACTTCATATCTCGCCCTAGCAATCTATAGAAATCCATAGAACATGCATAAAGGAACATTTATGGAACATTTCAGAGAGATATGTTTATAAATGGCAAAGTTATGAACGATCTTCCGATATTTTTGATGACATTTTTTTAGGGGAAAAAATCACTAAATTTAATGAATTTCGGGTCGTTTTCAGATGACCTTTAATGACCTGTCTAGGCCATTGGGCCTAATATTTGTGATATCTTACTGTAAGGCTCAAAAGATCTTTCCGAAAATGTATAGTTTCATAGCCTTGCGGTACGGCATATGGCCTCTACGGAGGCTCGAACATGGTAAAAAATGGAAAAGTCGGCCAAAATGTCGATTTTTGAAATCAGTAATATAGAAAAGTATAAGTGTTTTTTTTAAAATGGTAAGAACAAACTGGCCTTTATTTGACAGATATAGCTAACAAAATAATTCGACTCTAGGTATAATATTTAATTTTTGCACGTGCACGTGCTTCAGATTTGTTAACAAAACTCGACCGAGTGCTCTCGGGTCAGTGAGGTACGGCAACCTTAATATCTATTCATTACCTGTCCAACAACACCAAGATCATCAAATTCCGACAAGAATTGGCCTCTGGGCAAGGGTTTGAACATGGTACCTAAATTCGCCATTTTCGGTGGAATTGCACGGGTATGCAGAGAGACAGATAGCTTATCACTCTAAGAAAGAAACAAATGTTGCTTAGAATTAAATTCTTTACAATGTATATCAATTTGATCTCAATGCACAAGGCTCTCATTTTCTGGCACGTGCTACAACATAACCTAAGTTTGAGGCCCGCTGGCAACCCCTGGTGGTAAAATTTTTAAAAAAATATATACCAATCTCAAGAGCTTCGCAATACCTGTCGAAACCTGTGTCAGGGTTAACAACGTCACAAGAATGACGTTAGTACCAGAGTTTGAACATGGCACCCCAAATTTGTGGCATTTTTGGGAGTGGCACGTGTTGGCACGAGCAGTTTCGGACTAAACAAAGACAGATAGCTGATCACTCTCGGAACAAAAGTTGCCGAGAATAAGGTGTTCTACAACATATATGAAACATAAATCAATGCATGTGCCTCTCATTTTCTGGCACGGGTTACCAATTTTTGATCCGAGCTATACGAAAAAATATAAGTTACTTTTCGAAACGGTAAAAATAGACTAGCCTTTATTTGACAAGATTGAGCTAATAATTTTTTTTCTCTAAGTCCCTTATTTCTATTTTTGCACATGGGTTTAAGATTTTTTAACAAAACTCGACGCCACTTTGTCAGGCTCGCGAAGACCTTTCCAACGATACCCAACTTGAAAAAATCGGACAGGAAATGGCCTCTCGGCTAAGGTTCAAGCCCTTTTTGGCCCTCCGGCTGACCGTATCTGAGTTGGGGTTAAGGCTCTACTGGCTAAACGGTTTGAGTTAGCCATATAAGTTAAAGACAAAAGTTGCTCAGAATTAAATTCCCTACAACATATATGAATATGAACCCATCGCACATGGCTCTTAGAATGGCGCACGTGCCAGGGTGACCACCTCAGTTCTAGACTTAAACTTAAACTTCTAGGCCCCAGGAATGACATTGACCGAGTTCCCATGGGTCAGTGAGGTACGGCAACCTTAAGGTCAATTCAATACCTGCCCAACGACACCAAGATCATCAAATTCCGACAAGAAATGGCCTCTGGACAAGGGGTTTGAACATGGCACCTATAATCGACCAAATATGACGAGTTTGGTTGAATTGCGCGGATATACATTAATAATTTTATTTTCACTCTTTTTGCTGTAGCGCACGGGGATTCGAACATGGTTGGGTGGTTGTTGGTAGTCGTTCAATTCGTACTTGGGACATCTAAGTACACTCTGATACATAGATTGATTGGTTCCGATAAGAATTTTTTTGAAAAAATCGCATACCGGCAAATATGATTTTTTCAAATTTTTTACCATGTTCCACGCATCCCTGGCACCTTATTCCTAGCACTATGGAGGTGATATTTACATCATTCCTTAGGGATTTCTAATGCCTACAGCCCCCAGAAATCAAACATATCATATACTACGGTTATTGACCTGTCGGTAGGCAGAAACATGCTCAAGAAATATTCATTTTTTGCTCAAAAGTTCGAACGTTTTTTCGGCATGGGTTGACCAGTGTCACGTTAGATTCACACGCACTCCCGATAGTCCACGCGTGTGGATCTGCCGTGGGGGTCATGAGATTCACACGCGGAAATATCATACGCATTTGTTACTGTTTTGAATCGAATAATTACATTTGTTTAAAGGTTATTAATCATTTGAAATCGCGTGTCTTCGTTTAAACATAGGATGAACATGCAAAAAAACCTCCGGGAGTGTTATTTTACTCTTAAAACAAACACTTATTAATATAGAACATAGACGTGTTATTGGCCGCTATAAGAGAAAGAATATCACCAACAGTGAATCACAAACATAATTTTTATTAAAATTATAACTGTTATTTTAGTGAAACATACATCGATCGAAATCTTAACTATTACCTGATCGAGTGATGTTAATATATTCATAGACACTGGCATAACAACTGAGAATTAAGCATTTTCTCATGGGCATTCCTTCGCAAAAACGGCGACAAATACCCACAATCATGTCATGCAGTACTGTAATAGCTATTGAAATCGCTGATTAAACAATATGAATTATAAACTTATAATTAGATTATTTAAGTATCAAAATAAAAGAAGACAGCGTAATTAACTTTAGTAAAATAAAAATATTAAATATTGAATAACATAAATATAAAAACATAATGAACAACATATCATTTATGTAAATTACAAAATAGGCTTCATCTTTAATTAAGAATATATACTACACAAATAAATAAATTATTCTTGAAACAATGACTGATCGGCGAGTTATGTTTTTACAAAATCAAAAGTAAAGATAATATTTTCTAAACGGAATTAATTAAAAAAAAAAAGCATTAATTTAAGGCAAAATGCAGTTGCAAATCACGCGTCACGGAAACGAAAATAGACCGCAGCGCTCATATCAATCACTAATTCTATGTCATTTAAATACTTCATATTCGTATACTCTACATATTTTCATTCATTTATTCATTCTTCCATTCACTTACTCACCTACAAGCTCACCCATTTAATTATTTATGTCACTATTATTTTTAGATTCATTAACTGTGCATAACGCCCCACTAATGAGACGATAATTGTATTTACCAGGTAGTTTTATTCCTTCCTGTTTGTACACTATAAAACTTCCTTTTATTTAAATAAACAATTCTTATCAAAATAAAGTTGCATGTAATTATGTTGACTGCAATTTATTATTTCTCTACCGTATACGACGCGTGTTAATTATAATTATAAATATTGGGGGTTGTGACTCTATGACCCCTTATCGCGGTTGAGTAATTTTGCAAGGAATTCTATAAAGACTATATGCAAGTCCTTGAATTTTGTTATGATAATAATGTGCCATTTTCGCACCTGTTTCCTGCCAGAGGACAGGGTTTCATTTGTGCCTTAATTGTTTATATGTCTCTGATATGAAAGTCTTTATAAAAACAAAAGCAATAATTATTATTATTATAGATGCTCGCCTTTAGGTCTCAAAACACAGTTGAATTGTGTTCTTTGCTCTATATAAAATAAGGTCAAGGATCTCCATGGTAAAAAAAGAATTCCATAAAGATTTTTTTTATTTATTTTTTCGTTGCAGTAATGTAAACCCACATTAAATGCACAATAACTGGTAGGGTGACCAGTGACACCCTGAGATTTTTTTAAAAAAGAAGTCCTCAAATGTTCGTGAATACATGCATATGTTGAAATCCTATAAAAGTCACTTTTTTAACACCATGATGTCTTATTGCAGTATATGCTATACCAGCTTCGAACCTTCGACCTCCAGCTTCGAAGGCAGACGCATTAACCACTAGGTCACGGAAGACGGAGAGCATGTTATATATATATACAGAAGAACTTCGTTGGCTCGAACACGGATGGCTTGAACACCACACATTGATCGAACCACTTATCTGGTCCCGGTCGAAATACTATCTAAATTCTATTAGTCTACCTCCGATGGCTAGACAACCGAGTCGAACTAGAAATTATGTCCAGCCAACATACTTAAATGTATTTTGACATTCTTCGTTCGAACTATTTTGTTCAGTCCCGTCGGGTTCGATCCATCGAAGTTCTACTGTATTCATCTTTATATACTTGGAATAAGTTCTATCATTCCGATACAACTCAAGAAATTAATATATGATTTGCACTTGCTGTCGAAGATCTGCCAAATATAATGTGTTTCAACCATTTACAAGAGTTATGCACTTTTTTTCAACACAAGACTTAATATATGCTATGGTAATGTAACTTTACATAATAAGTATATATGCTTTTCAGAAATAGTTTTAAGTGAAAATTAAAGCGTGTCCCTTTAAAGTATTTTAGTAAGCTAATAAATGTGAATAGCTGATATATTACGCAGAAGTTTTACAAATCGTTTTGCTTTTATTAGTAACACCGCAATTATCTAAAGCTTTATATTCCTTCTAGTTTTTCATGTTTAATAAAGTAAACACTAAAACATTAACAAACTATTTGTTAAAGATCATGTCATGTTTGTACGTTATTGAAACACGCGATATGTTTTAAAACAGATATTTAACAATACAATGTGCAAAGTCACTCATATCAATATCAAGACTTCCCTAACTGCAGTAAAGTATAAGGTTATTGTGACATACAAAGAAACGCTTTGCATAACAATACAATGTGCAAAATCATTCATATCAATATCAACGCTTTCTTACCTGCAGTAAAGTACAGGGTTATGGTTGTCTGTACTTGTAAACAAGTCAATTATGTTATTGTAGAGATTTGCATTTTTAGCCAGTTAGTCACTTACGGATGTTGTCATAATCATTTGAATAAGTGACTTACGAAAGGTGATTATACAGTAGAACTTCGTTGGCTCGAACACGGATGGTTAGAACACCATATATAGTTCGAACCACTTATCTAGTCCCGAACAAAATCGATTTCGATGTGTATGCAAATACATATTTGGTATGATGTTAAACAATGAAACAATGCTTGACTCGAACAACCCTTAGCTCGAACTATTGTGTGCTCGGGTTCGAGCCATCAACGTTCTACTGTATATTAAAATAATCAATAAACAATCAATTTACCTTAAGGGAGCTCCTCCTATGTTTCTTAAATTATCTCCTCTTTGCCTGCTGGCCTGCCTGCCTGCCTGCCTGCCTGCCTGCATCTCTCTCTCTCTCTCTTTCTCTCTCTCTCTCTCTCTCTCTCTCTCTCTCTCTCTCTCTCTCTCTCTCTCACCCTATCTCTCTCTCTCTCCTATCTCTCTCTTTCTTTCTCTCTCTCTCTCTCTCTCTCTCTCTCTCTCTCTCTCTCTCTCTCTCTCTCTCTATTCCTATATCTCATGTTCCACATTTCCTGAGCGTTTTAATCTCTTTTCTTTACTTTTTGAATCTGTATTTGTATCAAGGAGTTTGTGGGAAGCGGAAGCCCCCCCCCCCCACCCCCACCCTTAACACACAAGCACGCACGCATGCATGCTGCACGCACGCACGCACATCCCGGGGAAATTTCAAACGTCAATCAGATGCTGCATTCTAAAATGTTCGTGTGAAAATTAAATTCTCTGATGCTAATCCTTATGGTGATAAATAGTCCTATGTTATTTTGTATTACCATTTTCCTTATACTGATCCAGGTTTGGTGGAAAAAAGCAAGCTATATATCTACATAGCACAAGTTATTTTTGAGAAAATGCAATGACATATTATACCAACGTTTTCATTAAAACTTGCTTAGATTTGTGTTTATGTACTGCACTAAAGAGGTTATGTACATTCAACAGGTGTCATTGTACAAAGAATGACAGCTAGTATTACGAATACTTGTATAAAACTCTGACAATATCTTTTGAATAAATGTAATAGATATGCACACGAACTGCTCAAATTGAATAGAAAGCGTATCTTTATAGTATAGATTTATGCAGACGTTAATATATTTTTATATCCAAAACACAAAATATCTGAATGTCTCGTACTTATATGATTTTAAATAACTTTTATAACGATTTTGTTGCTGAGTATTCTCTTACAATTCATTCATTCATTCCAAAATTAAATGAGCATCCCATTATCCTGTCTGTCTGTCTGTCTGTCTGTCTGTCTGTCTGTCTGTCTGTCTGTCTGTCTGTCTGTCTGTCTGTCTGTCTGTCTGTCTGTCTGTCTGTCTGTCTGTCTGTCTGTCTGTCTGTCTGTCTGTCTGTCTGTCTGTCTGTCTGTCTGTCTGTCTGTCTGTCTGTCTGTCTGTCTGTCTGTCTGTCTGTCTGTCTGTCTGTCTGTCTGTCTGTCTGTCTGTCTGTCTGTCTGTCTGTCTGCTCTAACACTTTCCACTTATGGGCTTATTTTTTGGTATGTCTATTCATACATGTATGAGGCAAGAAATATTGTGAGCTTAAGCCCATAATATGAAATAAAAAGTGCATAAAATTGATAGTTAAGGGCTTATGGCTTTATTAAAAGAACACTTTAAAAAAAAACTTAATACATGGATTATTCAATTGTCCATCGCTATGGACAGATTTGTAGGATTTGCCTCCCTTAGATTATGTAGTATCGTATCACTCGGAACACCTTGGCTATTACTACGTAATAACTACCGAAGGATGACGGAATTTGCCGAGTATGTACGATTGAGTATCGTATTTTTCGACATTCGTGCACCTCGGTCTTTTTGTTGTTATCACGGCCCTTAACGGAAATGACCGAGTATACGGGATTGCTTTTTTGCGCGTATAAGTTGAATTTGGTTATTTCCGTATAACTTCGGGAATTTCACCGGATGTAGAAACAAATGTAACCCCATGCTGTTGGACCCATGCTAGAATGGTGAGTTTATTTCGATCTTGTAAAATGTATGAATGATAACACTTGTTATAAACGTGAAATCAGTTCGTTGTGTCTTATAATATGGTAATAGTTATGTTGGCCTGGCTGGAATGACAGCACAACCCATTTTAATAACATTTCTTCGGTCCTGTTTCGTCATGCTGAAAATGGTGGCTGCGATTGATCTGAATTTTGGAAATAAAATGTTGTCATTAACAATGAACGTGTTGTAACCATGATCGAAGGTATTGTTGATAGTTTCATCCAGAAATAAATCGTTCATTTTATTTAGCTTTTTTTTTTAGGAAGAAATACGTAACATCGGACGTTTTACATGTTAAAAAGATGGGTGGGGTATGCGATATTATTGACGATAAGTTAGCAGTTTGGCGGTCCGAACTAACTTTGCTTAACAATTTATTTTTAAAATTCGCTTAATTAAAGCTTTGCATGGTAAAAAGGCTGCAGTTTACGAATTTTATAAGCGGGGATGAAGCTACAGCCCCCAAAGCTACATTGCCAATGATTTTATACTTTGTTACTACCGAGGACTGTTAAAATGCAAGTGTTTCTGAACAAAGCCTTTTACTGCAATTGAAAAAAATTCTGTGTCTTCTGATTTTTTTTAGTTTCTGCAAAAGAATGTTTTAGCAGTAAACATTTTTAATGTGCAATACTCAATCGAGATTTAACCTTAAGTAAGCTAAGCGATACAAAACAAACCATTCATAAGGTATATTTTATGAAAACAGTTTGAAGAGGCTCAACTCAAAATTTGGTCAATGGGTTGGTAGAACAGTCTTTAAAGAAATAATTGCTGATTGAAAGGGTAATACATGTTTGAGCACACATTAATTTTCAGTGGGTTGGTCAACACATAATCTTTTCTCTTTTTTTGGGGGGGGACTATATATGTCCAGATATATTGTGCTTCAGTTGTCAAAGTATTGTAAACTTATCAAGTGGCCAAAATGTCCTATTGTATGGGATACCCACCCTGCATTACATATGGAGACCACAGAAATGATAGCGAAAGATCCCTTATCAGGTTTTGTGTATGTGCATACAATTGAAAATTCTACATGTACATATGCTCCTAGATTATGTCTTAGTATTACAGACTTGTAGAATCCAAATATTATGAGTTATTAAGAATCTTGAATTCTCTAAAAGCTATTTTTTTGGGTTTTTTTGGACAATATATGTCCAGATATCATGAGGTTAGGTTGTCCATGTATTGTAAACTTATCAAGCAGCCAAAATTTCATAATGAATTGGATATCCACCCCGCATTACATATGGAGACCAAAGTAATGATAGTTCCCTTTTATAATATCAAGTTATGTGTATGTGCATACAATTGAACATGCTACATTTACATGTACACTCTCTTGAATCTGTCTGAGTATTACTTTTTTATTCATGTAAATTTCTAAAATTGCCATAATTATTTCATCACTTTAAATGTTCCCTCTGTACCTTTGTGTTCATAACATGACTGCATATTACTGGATTGTAGTATTCAAATATAAAGATTTTTAATTATCTAGAAGCTGGAAATGTTTTGTTTACTTGGGAAAAGATTTGTCCAGATATCATGAGGTTAATAGGTTGTCCGAGTTTTGTAAACTTTTTGAAGTGACCACAACTTCCTAAATGATGTGACTCCCTCTTGCGCCCACCCAGTATAACATAATCATATGTTGAGACCTAAGTAATGATAGCTCCCCTATGAGGTTTTATGTGTATGTGCATACTAAGTATTGAAAATGCTGCATGTACATGTACACTCCTGAACATGTCAGAGTATTACCAGCTTGTAGAATCCAAATATTATGAGTTCTTAAGAATCTTGCATTCTCTAAAAGCTGGTAATGATTTTTTTTTTTTTTTTTTGGGGACAAGATGTATCCAGATATTGTGAGCTTAGCTGGTCCAAGTATTATCAGTTTATACATTTAAACTTTTGATATGGCCCATGTTAGACTTATGGTGTTGCTATAATTGGAAATTGGAGATTGTAAGCACTATTTTTTGCACTAACGTTTTAATTGTGTTACAGGTATCATACCAATCCAAAATAGAAAATGAATGGGTATATGCAAAAGTTAAGGGCATTCCACACTCCATGCGGTGGCCAGTTCAAATCCTGAAGGAGAAGTCTGATGGCCTGGTAGAAGTGTTTTGTAAAAGTGAAAATGCAATGTAAGTGTAAATGGTTACAAAGTCATGAGACTTTTTTTCAGGAGACAATATGGTTTAATCTGTTACCTACATGTTTGTTTATCTGCGTTATGTAAATCAAAAGTCAGATACCGATTACTTAATAAGTGGACTCATGTTCATTGCCACACAAATTAAGAATTATCCTCTCTCAGCCCCTCACCGCATGGGTTCGAATCCCGTCTGGGTACTTCGGATTTCCATGTGAGGAAGCCTTCAAGCTGGCTTGCGGTAGGTCAGTGGTTCTACCCGGGTGCCTCTGTGCACTCGGGGTCTTCCTCCACCTGTAATTAGCTGGACGTCGCCAAATGACTGAAATACTGTCGCGGCGACGGTTAATCCAAAAAAAACAAAAACAAACATAAGAAATATCCCATAAACAATCCAGTCAAAAATAATATCTGGTCATTACCTTTGTTTATAGACTAACAGTGAAGCATGGAGACTTGGAAATATTTCCTAGAAGAGAAATTGGATTAAGTAAATATTGTTGAATTTTGAATACATGTTTGAGTGTTAAATATGTTTAGCTTCCTGTTCTTATAATAACCAGTCTGTGTTTTGAATAGAAATCTAAAGATTAAGATTTTTTAGTAAAATTTTAGCTCACCTCAGCACTTTGTATTCAATCTTCATGAAACTTGTTCAGAAACTTTATCATATGGGTTTAATGAACTAGGTCATCGTGTGAAATATTAGAAAAACGTTCTGCGATATTTTCACTTTGATCCTCACGAAGCTGATAGAATGTTTGTTTTATGAAATCTAGGTCAAGTTCGAAGCTGTCTTTTTTTTTGGTAAAAAACTAGGTTTTTCAAATGTAAGAAAAGGCTTGTAAATACTTGAATAGTCAAAGACTGTCCTCTAGTAATAATTTCTGCCCACAAGACAAATACAAGTTCTAATCAAGTTTACTTGTAGCAAATTTGCAACTTTTAGTAACTTAGTTTAGGAATATTAATCTACCTATCTGACAAAAGCTATCTGTTCCAATCAGACTCGTGCTCTTATCACAGACTCGTTATTTGTTGTTTTGGAGTTTTTCTGTTGCTGCGACAGACTTGTTATTTATTTTTAGCTCTACTGGCCAAAGGCCAGAAGTGCTTATGCGATGGCGCGTTGTCTGTCGTCTGTTAGCAGCACTTTCTCTGAAACCACTGGGCCAATTAAACTGAAACTTCACATGGGTGTTTCTATTGCATAGGAGACTATACAAAAGATTTTTTTTTTCGATCTGAAATTCAAAATGGCCGCCGTTACTAAAATAGTCCAAAACTTAAAAAATCTTCTTCTCATGAACGGCCCAACAGATTTTCAAAGTGTTTATGTAGTTATGATGACCAACTATAGTTTTGTCAGATTTGTTCAAATGGGTCCCTTGGGTTAAATATAACCCCACCCAAAGGGTTCAATTAGGGGACACATGTCATTATAATCAGGGCTCAAACTGGGTCTGAATTTTAGGGAGAAGTGACTGTTCCTTCATCCAAAAAAAAAGAAGTAGAGAAAAAATAGGGAGAAGTGGTAAATTTCGTCACGCGGTTACACAAAAACTTAGTTTTATTAAAATTAATGCTATGTCATTATGTGTGTTTTTGTTTTATATTGTTTTTATAATGTTTTATATTGTTTTTGATTTATATCAAATATGTTGGTTGACAGCCTTCTTGTCTTTTATCTGATGTTGTAATTAAGGAACTAGTTTTTGTGTGATATATTCTTAAAGAACAGGGAGTTTAACTTTCTGAATAAAGATACAGCTAAATGAACTTACAATCTACTTTATCATGGTAGGAGTATTCTTCATGCCACTCATTATTGTTTATTTTATTTTTTTTGCAAAGAACATGGAACACTAGTACCTGGTAAAAGCAGAAGATAAATGCTATTTATCTATAACTTTATCTCCGAAAGAGTAATCAAAAAGATATTTCTCTGTTCACATATCATTTTTATTTTTATCAAATTAACACTTTTTTATTAAAATGCTAAACATAATTATAAGTTCATGAAACATACATTAAACACACATTTTTTTAAATTTCAGATGCTGTGTTACATGCTATCCCCACTGCAGTCTATACACTGCTTAAACTAACTGTTTCTTACTTGACTTTTTTAATTCTCATTTATAAATTTTTCGTAATTTCTGTTGTTTCCAGTATTTCAAGGCTTTTTGGAAGTCAAATTTTGTAGTTATAGGTCGGATCACAAATATTTAGAGTAATTAAACCAGCTGATTTAAACAAACAAATTGAGAAACAAAACATTTTTGTATGTGAATTCTATACATCACTCACGGACACCGAATTAACAGCTGTTATAATCGATTCAGTTCAATTTGTTTATTTCGACTCAAACATATTTATAGACAACAGTAAGCAGCAACATAATTATCAATACCTCTTTAATCATCGGTTATTTCTAAAAATCAAACATGCTAATTATTCATTTTAAACTTGTAATTCAGAAGTCAACTATGCATCTCGCAAACACAAAGGATGATTACGTCATACGTGGAAAGTTACTTTGTTCATGGAAAACTTTGATTGACAGTTGAAAAAAAATGATCGGTTTCAATTAGACGCTGGATGTTTTAACTCTATGTATGCAAGGGAAACTTTGATCTTGGTCAGCCAAACAATTGCGTTGCCTAGCAACCTATACGATGTTGGCACGGGGTGTAAACATATATGCCGAAAATTGCCAGGGGATATTTGGATCAAGTAACCGATTATTGCAATTTGCATTCCCACATGTGTGGCGACACTTATCCACGGATTAGAGAATATACCAAATATTGGTTATAGTTGTAATTTGCACTTCACTAGCATCCAGAAAAAAAGCCATGTTGCTAATTTTAAGGCGACTTAAAACTTCGCGGTGACCAATAAAAAGCGAAGTGACGGAGAAAAAAGCGACTTTGTCGCCCTCTAGTTTGAGCCCTGATTATAATATTTTTTTATTTTTTTTTTTTTTAAATGGAAATGATTTTGCCTATATCTTCACAGAAGCATTGTTTGGTGAAGGAGGTTAAGATTTGTCAAAATGACAGGGTTCCACTGTCTAAAGGGGTCAGGAGGGGCCCCAAAAGGGTACAAATTGGGAATTACTAAATTCGTTTTCTTAAGGACCATTATGTCATATTTGTTCATATTTTGCATAAATTATCCCTATGTGTAGGGGTTTGATTGTAGATAAGAATTTAGGGGCTAAAATTTATAGGGGCCCTGTAAGGGGACTTAGAATTTTACATAGGGATACTATGGGGAAACAGAAAATTCTCTTTTTCTTTCATCTGTTCTGAAACCACTAGGCTAGTTAAACTGAAACAATATATATATTTTTTTAAATGGAAATGATTTTGCCTACATTTTCACTAAAGCATCATTGCTAGGTGAAGGAGGTTAAGATTTGTAAAAATGACTGGGTTCCTATGTCTTAAGGGGTCAGGAGGGGACCCAAAAGGGTACACATTGGGAATTAGTAAAATTGTTTTCTTAAGAACCAGTATGGCAGATTTCTACATATTTGATTATAAGTTATCCCTAAGTGTAGGGGTTTGATTGCAGATAAGAATTTAGGGGCTAAAATATATAGGGGCCTTGTAAGGGGACTTAGAATTTTACATAGTACTACTGTGGGAAAACAGAAAATTCTCTTCTTTTTTTTCATTTATTCTGAAACCACTTGGCCAATTAAACTGAAACTTCACATGGATGTTTCTATTGCATAGGAGACTATACAAAAGATTTATTTTTTCTAATATTCAAGATGGCCGATGTTACTAAAAATAGTCCAAAACTCAAAAAGTCTTCTTCTCATGAACAGTCTAACAGATTTTCAAAATGTTTATGTAATAATGATGACCAACTATAGTTTTGTTAGATTTGTTCAAATGGTGTCCCTAGATTTAAAAATGACCCCGCCCCGATGTTTCTATTGCAAAGTAGAATTTCAAAAAGTGCTTTGGCCACTATGAGTCAGTAGAGCGTCCTCAGGCCCTCTTGGGCCTCTTGGTTTTATATAAATTCAGCAGTTATTGTTTGTTTGTTTTTTAAACTTTATGCTCTGATACGAAAAATAAAGAAGAAAATCCTTTCTCGAAAAAATGATATTTGTTTACATCAATGGTTGCTATTTTTGGAATCACACATTGCGAACACATTGGACCTACACCTTATGAGGTGGCAAGTCAAAACTCAAAAGGGTGATTTAATGATATAATGGTTCATAATTGTTGTAGACTAAATGAATTTATACTAAATATACGCCAGTTAACTACACTTATATTTATATATGTTTGTTGATTATCAAAAGTTTCACTAACAAATTGAAAGTTTATGTAGGAAAAACTTAAAAGTGATATTAAATTATTCATATTAATATATTGTGTCCTGATAATGAAATTTTGCATAAAAAACTAATTCTTAGTTTTCATTATGTCTCCATTCTGTCAAAAATTGTAGGTACGTAAAGGTAACTTTTTAGGAAGGAGAGAAAATTTGAAGTTTTCTTACCTCTGGGTATTTAATTGTTATAAATATCTGTTTGACTGTCTTCTTTGCTACCACTGAATACCAAATTGATTAAGATCTTTATAAACAAAACAATCAACTCATAATTTTACAAAGTTATTATCTTTTTGTTGTGAAATCTGCTGTAACATAAAATAATTTATGTTGTAAATGTAATCTTGTGACAAAATTGTCAACTCATATGATTTTGAAGTAATATAGTTTTTTCTTTATCAGCAATGGATGTTATCAGAGCAGCCAGTAGTCTTGAGGATCTAAGGAGTCGATGTGGCCTAAAGTTCCCAGATAGAATTTATGCTACTAATCTGAGAAAACACTGTGCTACCATAGCCCAGGTAAGAAATTGTAATGAAAACTGTATCTTCTTTGAAATTCTTTTTTTTTTCATATTAATAGGTAACCAGAGGCATAG
Organism: Panopea generosa; assembly: GCA_029582155.1. NCBI lineage: Eukaryota > Metazoa > Mollusca > Bivalvia > Adapedonta > Hiatellidae > Panopea > Panopea generosa. The sequence goes on along the minus strand of CM055912.1, from coordinate 29,548,949 downwards.
CCACACTTCCATATAATAGTATGAGTGAGTGCTTGTTTGGCATTTACGAAGAACTGTTGACATCTTTTCTACAGTTTATCCTTATATTGTTTTATTTCCATGGTACAATTTGTTACAGACTTACATAACTGTTTAGGTCTATGTTTCTATGGTTATTTTATTAAAGCTAAAAGTGTGTCAGTGTTTGTGATTGTCTTCTATTTCAAGGTTATAGGGTTAAAGGACCATGAAATGAAATGGCTGTGCCGTCATCTTGGACACACAAGGAAGGTCCACGAGCAACATTATAGATCAACATCTGGCTTGATCGAACGCCTTGACATTGCAAAGTTGATGCTCATACAGGAAAGCAACCTGCATGGAAAATTCAGTGGAAAATCACTAAACGAAATCAGCTTTGAAGGTACATATTTTATATTAGGCAGGGGATTTTTTTTTAGACTCTCATCCAAGCCCGCCCCAACATTTTTTATATGTGACAACAGCTGTCTGCTACTGTAAAACAAAAAAGAGGTGTTAAGTATTACAATATATATCATATTTATCAATTAAATTGATTAACCTTGTGGTTGTCATGGATAAGGACTGTATGATAATTATTGGGTCTAGCCTTTGTCAGTAAAAATAAAAAACACCCAAAAGCTCAATTGTGTTTCAAAATCTGGATGAGAATCTAAAAAAACAATATCCGGCATTGCAATGGAAAGGTGAATAACAATTTTTTTATGATTAACATTCACACATAATTCATATTATAACAGACCACAGTATGTACTTGAAATTGCAGTTTCGTCTCAAATTTGAGTAAAAACTTCTTTGTTTTTGTGAAGTTCAATTCAATGATCCAGAGGGACGAGAAAAACTTCTTTTACATTAAGCTTAACAGTTAACCTATCAATATAATAAAGATCTTCTCGACTTTGTAAAAGTTCTATTAAGTTAAGAATATCTTCTACATAAATATCTGCCTTTAGATATTCTCCAAGAGGATGAGACTGAAGTTGCAGCGCCAGTCAATGATATCAGGGACGTTGTAGTGGGGGTGTCTGTCACTGGAGGTGATGGTAGGTTTCTATTTTATGTGCATGAATTATTTTTAAGATTACATTATTTACATAATGAAAGCTATATTTTATAACTACAGTAGAGCGTCGGTCATGTAACACTTATAACAAACATTGCAGATTTAGAACTAACTTTCATTTTAGGCAATATTCTGCAATCTAAACTATTTAAGTTAGTCTCCTTTAAGTTTGAGCTCCTGAATTTAAACTCTTAAAGTTACTGTCAACATTAATCTTATACTAATAATAAAAAGAGTTGGATAAAGCTTACAACTAAACTTAATTATTTTTTTTTTCAATGTTAAGAAGTTATAAGATTCTTACATTTCAGATTTGGCTGTTGAAGACTTCATGAATGACGATGGGGTGGACATTTTGCAGACACGAAAGAAAGTTAAGAAAAGTAAGAATAGATAGGTCTTAAAAAACCTAAGGTTTTAAAAAAAGTACTCTCAAGTTATCTACCATAGCTTTAAGTAAAACATTAGGGACAATATACTTCTAAAGACATAAGCATGAATTAAATTCCGTGTTTGACATGAATATGCATAGCTAGATGTTAAAAAATTACAAATGTTAACAGTTTGGCCATTTTCAAATGTAATCTTATGTGAGTTCTTGTGAATGATGAATTGTGAATTGTTGATTGTAAGCTGTTCAGTCCAACCATTGATATTGCATTTTTAAATAGGCACAAGGCAAAAATGGTCCGAAGAGGAAGAGGAAGAGCTTAGAAGATACCTGCCGACTATTTCAACAAAACAACCACAAGGACCTGCCCAACTCGGCAAGAGTGTTATAATGCCATTACCAGAAGTAGAGAATGTGGTGGATCACTACATGAGCGATCATGGGAAACCATAAAGAAAAAAATAAACAATTACTTTAAGAAATATTAACATTGACTATAGCTGGATTTTGCCAATGGGTTAATGGCCAATATGTCCATATATTAAGCGGAAAATGGTGAGGCAAACAGTATGTGTATTGTGGAAATCTGTCCATTTTTTTTAAACAGCAAATAGTCTTTTATGTGGAAATCTGTCCATGTATTATTATACAGGCTCTCCAGCATTCCTAGTTTTCCTGAGTTTTCCTACTTTTTTTTAAAAAGTGTTTCTACTTTTTCCTATTTTTTCAAAAAAGCCCCTAGTATTCCTACGTTTTCATCAGCAGAATAATATGTAAGGTCTAGGGTAAGGTCTAGACGTTTTTAAATGTGTTTTTGGACATTTTCTTGCTGAAGAAAGACAAGAGATATTTTAGTTGTCAAGCTCCTTTGCTGAAAATGTGGTCTCAACTGATGACTGAAACGATTGGCCTATACTTCAGTTATACATACAAGTTCATATACTAAGTGGAAGATGGTGTGACAATAAGTCTGTGTATTATGTGGAAATATGGCCATATCTTTTTAAATAGCAAATAGTCTATTATTTGGAAATATGTCCATAAATTAAGTTGAAGATAGTGTTAAAATAGTTGGGTGTTTATTAAAGTTATACGGTGAGTCTGATCGTCCTTTTGTCTTGTTTTAATGATAACTTTATTCATTGGATTTCTATTATTCTTTACACAATTATAGAGCTCAATGAGTTGTCTCACGCATAAAATTCATATTTAATCAATATAAATTTCCGAGGTATAATTTTGTATTGTCTTAACTTTTTAGTCAATAAAATTCAACATAGATGCAGAGTTTGGGGAGTAGGTGCCTTGGCACAAAATGCATGCTCTTATTTCAAAAGTAAAGGTCACCTAGAGGTCAAAGTTATTCAATATGGAATTCATTGCTATAATTTGTCTGCCTTAATTTTTTTAATTACCAATGGGCATTGTTGTAGAGCTCTGTCAGTGTGTTGCACACAAAATTGAAAAAAATAGTCTGCAATTAATGTATTGTGAGGTAATAATACTCAGTTTACAGTTAAGGTTCAGCAATAGATGAGGATAATTAACATGCTCTTTAAATTTTATTTCAATGAAACTTCATTCAAATGATTATCATAAATACTTGGTGTAGACGAGCATGTAAATACATCTTGGTCCATAAAAGTTCTACACTATTTTGATATTATGTAACTTGTAAGTTAGACAGATAAGTACATTTTTTTGTTGAAAACAGTTTATATGTTAGAGGCAAATAGTGTTATATGTGGAAATTTGTCCATATATTTAGTGGAAGATAATGCGGCAGACAGTCTGCATATTATGTGGAAATCTGTCCATATATTAAATGAGAGATTGTCTTTTCAATGTGAGGGGAAAAGGTCCATGTATTGTGTTGAACACTTTCAAGAATAGTCAGCGATTCATGTATTATGAGGTTATGAGTATGTCAATACTCTTTGATAAGTTTTCCACATAATAAAGGTGTTAAATAGTTGGTGTTATTTTAATTTTTATTCTTCCAAAAGGACCGTCCCCGGTGGTCTAGTGGTAGAGGGTCCGCCTCGGGAACAGGAGGATGCGTGTTCGATCCCCAGCCGCGACATACCAAAGTCGTTAAAAATGATATTGGTATATCTCTCTTGTGCTCGACGCTCAGCACATAAGGGTAGTTCCAGGACTGGTTGGCCCCGTGTCAGGATAATGTGACTGGCTGTGGTATCATTCCAATTGTCTACGGTGTGGTACCACAGTGAGGCAGCACTATATCTGTCTCGTGTAGATAAAACGTCTCCAAATGACTGAAATACAGTGGGTGGGACGTTAAACCCAACAAAACAAACAAACAAACAATCCTACAAAGGTCGGCATTTTAAAATTGCATGGTCTGTCAGATGTAGTGTGCGGGGAGTAGGTGTATCTGCTGGAAAAATTGCTTCAGTTATGTTTTCACCGAGCACCGGTATACAGTTTTAATAGTGCAGCAGACTGTATGCATATTATGTGAAAATATGTCCATTTATTATGTGGAGTTGGGCGAGACAGACAGTCTACATATTATATGGAAATGTGTCCATATATTATGTGGAGTTGGGTGAGACGGACAGTCTACATATTATGTGGAAATATGTCAATATATTACGTGGAGTTTGGTGAGGCAGACAGTCTACAAATTTTGTGGAAATATGTCCATATATTACGTGGAATTGGGTGAGACAGACACTGTCTACATATTATGTGGAAATATGTCCATATATTACGTGGAGTTAGGTGAGACAGACAGTCTACATATTATGTGGAAATATGTCCATATGTTACGTGGAGTTGGGTGAGACGGACAGTCTACATATTATGTGGAAATATCTCCATATATTACGTGGAGTTGGGTGAGACAGACAGTCTACATATTATGTGGAAATATGTCCATTTATTATGTGGAGTTGGGTGAGACAGTCTACATATTATGTGGAAATATGTCCATATATTACGTGGAGTTGGGTGAGGCAGACAGTCTACATATTATGTGGAAATATGTCCATATATTACGTGGAGTTGGGTGAGACAGTCTACATATTATGTGGAAATATGTCCATATATTACGTGGAGTTGGGTGAGACAGTCTACATATTATGTGGAAATATGTCCATATATTCATGTATTATGAGGTTATGAATATGTTAATATTACTTATTTGGTCAGTAACAGACCAAACAACTGATTGATTTCATCGACCACCTTTCATGCTCAAAACAATGATATTGTTTCATTTCATTATTAAAATGTTGGGTGGGGATGGAGTCATTTTAAAAATATAGTTATTTAAATGATCAAAATAAAATATTGATATTGTTTTATTTCATAAAAAAGTACAACTCAAAATTTTAATGTTTTAAACTGAACGTTATATCAATAAAAACTCATTTACTGTCCCACTATAGAAATTTAGGGGGTCACCAATTGACTGTTCTTGTCCAATGAAATCGCTAGTTTCTAGTTGGAGGTGAAATAATACTCTTTGATAATTTTCCACAGGTGTTAAATAATTAGTGTTATTTTAATTTTTATCCCTCCAAAGGGTGGCATATTAAAATTGCATGGTCTGTCAGATGTAGAGTAGAGATGTAGAGTGCAGGGAGTAGGTGTAGTATCTGCTGGGAAAATTGCTTCAGTTATGTTTCACCGAGCACCGGTATACAGTTTAACATATACATAATTATAAATGTTCACAAATGCATAAATTACTATCTAGTTGTATCTGATTGAACAGGAAAGATAAACACATTACATAAAAAAGTTATTCAATATTTGGACACAAACCCTTTTTGATAAAAAACATACACTTTTTGAAACAGTTACAATTCAAAATGTAACAATAGTTTTTCTAATCTAATTTAATAGTCTGTACAGAATGCGGGGAAAAAGCCGATAATTTATAGGGACATGTGGTTCATAGATACCGTATGTGGTAACTAAAAATAAAACTCCCAATATTTAAACAGATTAAAGCTCTTAACATTCAATTTTCAGAAATATTTTATTAACTCATAAACATGGATAGAGATTAAACCCATAATACAAAAAGCTCACAAGTGTTAAATGTTGGTCTGTCTGTCTGTCTGTCTGTCTGTATGTCTGTCTGTCTGTCTGTCTGTCTGTCTGTCTGTCTGTCTGTCTGTCTGTCTGTCTGTATGTATGTATGTATGTATGTATGTATGTATGTATGTATGTATGTATGTATGTATGTATGTATGTATGTATGTATGTATGTATGTATGTATGTATGTATGTATGTATGTATGTATGTATGAATGTATGTATGTATGTCTGTCTGTCTGTCTGTCTGTCTGTCTGTCTGTCTGTCTGTCTCACACTAATAGCTAAATTCCCGCGGTCTACGGATTGCCCCCGGTATGGCTCGTCAGACTTCCCTTTGACATCAGCAGTAAAAGTCTGACAATCTCTCACTCTCTCTATCTCTCTCTCTCTCTCTCTCTCTCTCTCTCTCTCTCTCTCTCTATCTCTCTCTCTCTCTATCTCTCTCTCTCCCTCTCTCTCTCTCTCTCTCATTTATCGCCTCCAGAAGAGTATTAGTAATTTTTAGAGTTTTAGATGATAGTGCAGAGATACAGAATACCTTTTTCTAGTGTCCCCGAATCCTTTACATGCCTGATGAAAGCACCAATACATGGGATCTCTATTTTTTTTAAAGTCTCATTTGAAAGTATGAGTATTTTTAGATGTAGGAGCGGGGGATCGAACCTGTGGCTCCCGGGTTTGAAGTCACTTTATCCTTATTTTCATTTTCTCCTTTTATGTTCTCTCCCTATACACCTTTGTGTTCAAAACCTTACTACACAAAAACACCAGTACCAGTGTCTATAACTTAATCAACACCGTGAAAAAACACACGTTGGTAACTTCATTACACCAAGAAAAATATTATTTAAACTTATTTAAACATATGCGGATAAAAGGTCTTGCTCAAAGACATTACACATAGCCGTGGCGGGGTATCGAACCCGCGTCTCCCCAATCGACCCGTTGCTCTATGGACCAAGCACTCCACGAATAAGGCGCTTCAGGAAAATGTTGGTAACCTATTTACAAAAGGCAAACTTATATTTTGTGTTAACCAAAACTTCGATCACCAACGACGTGAGATCCACACGTTTAGTACCTAAACTACACGAGACAATCACCAACTGTATGATATGCACATGCATCAATGACATGAGAATCACACGTTTGGTACCCTTTTTTACATAAGACAAGCGCTACCTGCATGATAAGCACGTATTTGGTACTTAAATAAAACAAGACAAGAACCAACTACTTGAGAACCACACATTTGGTACCTAAATTACACAATAAAATCACCAACGGAATGAGAACCACACGTTTGGTACCTACAATACATAAGACAAACACAAACTGCATGCTAAGCACACGTTTGGTCCCTATTATACAATAAAAGCATAAACCGAATGAGAAACAAACGTTAAGTAGGTAAATTAAAAACGGCAAGCACCAACTGCATGATAAGCACACGTTTGGTACCTAAATAAAACAAAGCATCAAGGCCATGAGAATAATACTTTTGGTACCTTAATTACATAAGACAAGCGCTACTTACATGATAAACACGTGTTTGATACCTAAGTTACACAGTAGAAGCACCAACGAAATGAAAAACAAACATTTGGTACCTAAAATAGACAAGACAAGCACCAACGGCGTCAGGTCCACAGGTTTGGTACCTAAATTACACAAGGGAATCACTAACTGCATGATAAGCACACGTTTTGGTACCTAAATAACACAAGCCAAGCATTAACTGCATGATAAGCACACTTTTGATACCTAAATAACACAAGGCAAGCACTAACTGCATAATAAGCACACGTTTGGTGCCTAAATAACACAAGGCAAGCACTAACTGCATGATAAGCACACGTTTGATGCCTAAATAACACAAAGCAAGTACTAACTGCATAATTTAAGCACACGTTTGATGCCTAAATTGCACACGACAAGCTTTACCTGCATGATAAGCACGTGTATGGAAATTAAAATACACAAGACAGTCAACAACCGCATAAGAAAACCACATATTTGATATCTAAAATACCCAAGACAGGCACCAACGGCATAATGTGCACACGCTTGGTACCTGTATTACACAAGACAAGCACCAACTTTATGATATGCACACGATTGGTACCTAAATTACACAATTAAAGAACTAACAACATGAGAACCACACGTTTGGTACTTAAATTACATAAGAAAAGTACCAACGGCATGGAAACCACACGATAGGTACCTAAATTACACAAGACAAGCACCAAATGCATGATGGTACCCCCCCCCCCCCCCCCCCTATGTCTTTGTTCCTACTATGTCTTTGGGAAAGCGAGTTCTATACAGGACCCCACAATTGATGCACCACATAATCGCTATATTTTCGCTTACGTTGTCGTATGTACCAAACATCCTAAAGTCGGTCTCAGAAGGATATAGCATATTAGTTGAGTTACGAGGCATATATATGCATATATATATGAAAGCACGCTATGGGTTATATGTTTACTAGTATCTATATAGTAACTAATTATGGAGCGTTTGACAAAAACCAGGAACCAGATTTGAAATGTTGACCTCATAACTAACCAGTTGTCTTTATATATAATTATCAACATGGATTTTAATTTATTTTTAGATCATCAATTTTTGACGTTCAAATTTATAGCAGCAAAATCGCCTTTTTTTCGACCTCAGTTGAGTTATATTAAATAAATAGAATGGAAACATATATCACCACGTACACATTTGACGGATGTATAGATTTACAAATGCAAAACTGGAGATATTAAAATTGACTGGAGTTGTAGCACCAAATATATGATTGCCATACTGAAGATGATTCATGGAAAAACATAATCTGGAGTTCGAAGTTAAAACATAATGTATCTCTGGAGCTGAAACGTTGCAATTCTTGCTTGAGGAGTTGGACAAGTTAAGAGTTCAGATGACTCATTTGAATTGTATATTTGTGTTTTTTCAAGAATTTAACTATTTTTTAAATAAACAATAATTCATTCATTATTGGTGATTGTTTGCACATTATTAAAAGGTACTTTTAACCGGTACATTCTTCTTTTTATATGAAATAATGTGGATAGATATTGAGTAGTGGAGCTGTAAAATTGGTAGTTGTTATGGGAAGTATGTGTCGATCAATAGTCTATCAAAAAGTCAAACGTCAGAATATGAAGGTTTGTTTGTCAAGCTTTCATATAGGTTGGTCATGTTGATAACTTTTATGTTGATTTTATGTGGAGATGTGGAAACGAATCCTGGACCACCACGTTACCAGTTTACAAAATTCCCTGTAAATGGTAATTTTCACCAGGGTCATCGAATATTCAGTCAATTTTACAGGGAAGACAGTGTATATCATGTTGTTTAACATTTTTTGCAAATGCGTTATTAAAACCGTTTGATAGCTAATGTTGGAAAGTATTGATATGTCTCTGTTTTGTATGCAGGAGATTATTTATATAGATACACAAAAGAAATATCAAATACACCACAACTTTCTAAATCTCAATGAATTGCTTTCTTACTTAACATTTCAGAAATCAAACTAAGTTTTCCAATTTCAGAACCTACATTTTCTAATTAACACAAGCAGCGAGCCTTCCCTCAGGCCTTTCTGATCTTATATTGCAGCCATGTACACTATTCCTTTTGTGATATTTTGCCACCAACAAGCTGCATTATTTGTAGATTAATCTGTAAAGGGGTAGGTTTATTCTTTTATTATGATATTATCATTGTACATACATATAGCAAGACATCACTTTTCATAACAAGAGGCCCATGGGTCTTAATGGTTACCTGATTATCCTTGATGACATAAAGCTATATGAACTTATTAACCGCGAGGTTTAGAAGCATAAAGATAATAATTTTGATAAAGGACCCCTAGTCGTCAATAATCATGCTCACAATTTTCTTCTGAGTGCTTCCTATAATAAGAAGATTTTTGAAATTTACCTTGAATTCGACTGTTTTGGCCCTGCCCCAAAGACCTCATGGGGTGGGGACCATGAACTTCACATAGGTATTAACCGTCATGTCAGCAACAACAAATCACACCAAAAAGCATTCGCACACGTCTTATCGAGGTATAAAAGCTGTATACAATTCATTACGACTGAGTTTATGGTTCTTGAGAAGGATTCGAAAATGTGAATTGTTTAGATGCTCTAAAATATTTTAAGCCCAACCCCCAGGGCCAAACCATGAGACCAAGGGACATTCAATTCTTATAAAGGTATCATATACGTCCATAATCATGCTCACCTTTTGTTTCCCAGTGCTTCCTTTAGTAAGAAGATTTTCAAAGTTTACCTTGAATTTGACAGTTTTGGCCCCGCCCCCTAAGGCCCCTGTGGAGTGAGGACCATGCAATTCACAATTTTGATTCACCCTTTGGTACCAAAGCTGCATACAACATTTTATAACGATTGAACTTATGTTTTTGAGAAGTCGACAGATAAAGGCGATCACAAAAGGTTCCTTGAGACAAAGTCTCAGGTGACCTTAAAATACAATGTGATTCAGTTTAAATTATAAGAGACTACACTAAAAATATATAGCTATTTACAAAGCTATTAACATCTACATTTACTATAAAATGCCAAATGATGTAAAACCTTCCATTTAACTTAACTTTCCACAAAAATGCTGTTTAGAATGTTTTCAATCATGAAAAAAAAACACACATTTATATACAGGGTTACCTGGGTATGATTGAACATACATTAGTGATTGCGCAAACTGTATTGCAAATACATTTTGTTTATGTGGAACATATAAGCTATGAAGTTATGGGTTCATTTGCAACATAAAAATGTTAAAACTTGAGTACAGTCGGAGTCATTAATCGCTATCTAACTGTTGAAATTTGTAACAGGAGCCATATAAGCATGTATGTGGTCTATATATATACGATACTAGCTTATAAGGGCTATATATATCCATTATATATAGAAAATGTGGGCCCTTAAAGAAACCCCACACAAAGGTGTCATTGAAAGACCCCACAAAAGACCATATATGTCTTTATATATATATATAGTAAAGGTAAAGTATAATATGATATATCATAGGTGAGAGAAAACAAAATGCCAGCTACCATACATTTTTAGCGATGTTATTGTATAATTATTCTTATTTATAGTTATATCATTCATTTCAGAAAATCAAAACTTATATCCTTACTGTCTGTGTTTTTGAAGAGAAGATTAAACAAAACAGAAACTATCCCTTTTTATTGCATTATTCGCACAGTGTTGCAGAGTTAATTTTGACTTTATTAAGATTCTATCTTACTTAACCAAATAATTTCCCATTAAAAAGTTAGACTTTATTACGCATGCCAATTTAAATCAAAATAATCATTTTTTATCCAATTCCTGTACTTTCTGTGAATAAATAAACATAATCACCAGGGTTGCATTTCACGCAAAAAATTTGATAAAAAACTTTCGTAAACGTAAAGTAAGAAATATTCATAATATTGTGCCTAGTCATCCTCATGAATTTAATATTGTATTTTCAGAAAACATATCATTTTCTTAATTATTCAACCCGAAGATGGGTTTAATATCTAAAATTTTATGAACAATATATTTTACGTTTACAACCTATTTTTATCGTAAGTTTATTCGTGAAATGCAACAAATGTGATTTGTTCAAAGGGTGTTTGTTTGCATTTACACAGTCCACAATGCACTGTTGTGCTTTGAAAATATTACTTTTGAATTCTGACCAAATTATGTTTCACTATGTTTATGAACATAATATATCATAATGTGTATGTTTAATGGAATTAATCAAAATAAGTGGACTTTTGTGAACTTAACATACACTTTGAATAAATAAAAACATGTGTGTTGAATAACTTGTGGTAGAATGCACGAACTGATTAATAACACAAACGACAAATGCAATTATGTCCCTATAGCTGATATAACAGTATCAACAACACCATATTTCGTAATTATTTGATTGAACCCTGAAGCAACTGATAATGTATCCTGTTTTGCTAACGGAGCTGTTACTAAGTATTTACTTAATATATCAACCATTATCAATACATAGCTATACTTTCATTGTGTAATAGGTAATGACCCATACAAGTCTACTTGCCCACCCTGAAAAGATGAGATTGGGGTTCAATAGCCATTTATACATGTACTCGATTTTGAATAATGTCTAGTTTGTTTACATTTCTGATATTAAAGACATGATCTAACCCAATCCGATTTTAACAATTGTATGGTGTTTAGCGTCGCTTTCAAAGAATTTTCAGTCATATCGCGACGATGTCTACTTGAGACAGTATTCTAAGCGAAGTCACACTGGAGTATCATGCCGCAGACACATGGTATGATACCCCACCCAGTCACATTATACTGACACCGGGCCGACCAGACCTAGAACTCTCCTCTAAAAGCCGATTTTAACAAATCTACTCTCTAAAAAAGGTTATACTCTTTTAACCCTTTTTAAATTAATATGAAATCATGGATGGCCCGTAATAATGAATATAGTTATATGATGCTTATAATCGCCGTCTTGTCAATGTATCTGGAAATACTTGCCGGTTCTGAGGTAGCAATTTGGTTCTGATACGCTTTAATAGAACAGAAGTTCATCAACTAAAATGTAATGACTAACCCTTTATAAAACTCATCTTGCCTTCTAATGAATTTTAGGCAAAACACTGTCAGATTAATAACCAATCATACTTTACAATTCGCGATTTTGCTCTGTAAATACCCAGTTTTGAAATAAACTTTGAAAATAATTTATTTCTTCTATTGGATCCTCAGTAAAACTAGACTGATCAATTGAGCTTTAATGAGCATATAATATATCAGTTTTAACAGAGCAATTATCATTTTTGGAAAGTACCATTTACACTTTGGTTGCTCAGTGTGAGTGAATTATTATCTCGGCGATACGTAAACGCTGTTTTCTATTTTTTTATAAGCACAGCTGGTTTCCTAGTCATATACATTGGTGGTCTTCGATAAAACATCTATCTTAGTATCTCAGTCGTCTAATTATGTATAATGTTAATCTGATTATACTATGAAAAAGGTGATTATTTTAAAAATATGTTACCAATTTTAAGGACACCACACATACATGTAACCTGTGAGAGGGATCGAACCTATGACCCTCCGATCAGGGTTTGAAGTTCTTCCATTGCACCACACGCTCCACAAAAATATGGAATATATATCATATCAATTTCAAAAGAATATATTGATAAATAAGTGTTGTGAATTTGAAATACAATAATGAAGAGCACAGTTTTACAAACTTACCATGGAAGTTTGAATTTACATATAACTGACCTCTTGAATATTGCTGTTTTACTTTAGACATGCAATAATGAAATGTGATTACCAGTAGTGGGGGTCGGGCATAATAATCTAACTGTATGATTCAGAAAAAGTTCAAAGGTTAGTACAATTAGTTTAGTTTATACTGATTTGTTTTAGCTCGATTACGATGAAAGCTCTGAGCTTATATGAACAGTTTTCGAGTCCGATTCATGGGTAGCACCAGTACTGAGTGTTGTTTTATGAGAGGCGTCGGGTCGAGCTGGGGATCGAACCCGCAACCTCTGGCGTGAGCGGCCAACATTATATCCATAAGACTACCACGTCGCTGATGCAATTAATACACTTGCACCAGTCCAATTACTAGACTGATAAACAATATATATAAATAATGATTAATAATAAGTATGGAATATACAATTCATAATGACTGTGGCAAGTGTAAACATTTGTCTTTCTTGAAACATAAAATATACCCGATTATTTATATGTTCTTTTGCCTTAAATACAAATAGGGTGTGTTATGCTGTGCATACAGAAATGTTTATGATAGAGAAAGCTTAATAGCATAACTGATGTAAAGATAATCAACCCAGCCAATTAAATGAACTGCGTGATAGCAAATAGGATGTTCAAGCATTCAGTGGCGGGAGGGAGTAAATGTTAGGTAGCCAATGAGGCCTCCAAACATATTATATAATGAAACGGTGAAACGAAGGTCAGCATATTCAATGAGTCAGTGCATAAATAGTATCCGCAGAATAAGAGAAAGTGAAAATACTTGAACAACAATATGGCAGATAATGTTATAGAATATTTGCTAATGGCAGCCTCTTCAAATGTCTTAAACATTTTACATTGTAGGGGAATATCATATTGATATTAATACTATTCAGGAGCCAAGTGGGGAATATATTTACGGTGAGATTTTGCGAAGAATGTTCTTGTAGTTGATGGAACCCATCGTCTTCAGGCTATAAGGTGAACAAAGGAAATAGCTTGAAGATATATTGTTAACAGTGTCCTTTGTCATATTTACACACAACTGACAAGAGACGAAGCTTTAATGCTTGGCGCAAACAACAATATGCACAATAAAAATGTTAATGTCATGACTGAAGGTATGCCTATTTAGATGGATATTGATTGAGCCTACCAATGAAAACCAGCCTGTTGCGATATCAAACAATGATCTGACACGGCTGTATACCATGTTTGGGGTAAAAACAGTAAGTAATAATATACATACATTATTTAAACATATTTAACCTAGATTTAATAAAACATAATACTTTTTCAACATTACTATAAGCATAGCCAGTATAATGAGGAAACTACTTTTTTTAATTTTTGAAAACTTTTACCAACTAAATGAAAACAATAAAATTTAAATTTTATAAAATATCTGTACTCTTTGTTACATGTATTATAATAGATAGTAATTTCACTATATATAATTTATTTATAGTTCCCCATGAAAATTATGCAACAGAAGATTATGCAACTCTGTGAAGAAACTAGTGAAGGTAAACATATTTCTTACTAATACGAAAGTAATGAGAATAAAGAATAAATCTTATTTACAGGAAAATACTTTGAAATAAAATATAACGTAATTCAACATAAATAGAACTTAATATTCATACTATACATTACCGACTAAATACAGCACCATGAGTATGACTACCCTCCCAGTTTAATATTATATCATTGCAAGAAGGTCACAATGAGTATAAATCGCCCACCTGTAATGCAGTATACCATACTAAAGAAGGCGGATACTACTTCAGACATTAACAAGATTACATTATAGATCTATAATTACTGTATTTTGCAAAATTCAAATAGTACAAATAAGGATGATTGAAGTGTCGTAACACGGCTATTGATCGTCCGATTTGAACAGTACAAAACTTTCTCCATAGTATCATGAAATAATGCTGCACACAAAGGCAAATAAAGCAAAATGTTATGATCAAGAACAACAATACATACATAGCTCTCCGAATTGCCTTGTTCAAACCTTGTCCGAGGTGTTATGGTATACAACTACAATGGAAATGAAACATATTCAGGTGATGGGGAACGCATTTGATTTTGTTGTGATTCGTAACCTAAACATTATTCATCATATTTGGCCAGTTAAAGTGTTTTTTTCCTGAGATATTATATTTATATATATTCACATACTTTTTAACAATTCAAGGTCTTTATATGACTCTGTCATAAAATATCCGATTAAGTATGTTCAATACGTTTCCTTGATACTGTAATTATAATTCCTTTGCAAGTTTAAAATGCGAGGGCTAGAGTGCACATAACCAAATGTTAACAGACAGAACAATGCGATCTGAATGGCTCACTTGAGCTTTGTATAATACAGAAACAGTTATACGATACTAAACGTCCATATGGTGTTATGCATTTATACCACTGTTAACCTAACATTCACATTACTTTTTTCAGAGTTTACTTTGAAAGAATATCCATCTTTTGTCGATATGGACGAGTGGATATTAGTGCGTCCCCCAACAGACACAGCCAGTGAAGAGTGGATAGGGGAAGTAACTTAGACCAAAAAGAAGATGATTAATTTTAAATGGGTATTCAATAGAGAGGGGATTATATGTTGACTGGTAATGGTGTAATGACCAAAAGGTGGAAAGTGCAAAGTACCAGATATAATGGCGTCATTTAATTATTCTTATAAAAATGTTATGCCAAAAGAACTAACATCAAGATTTAATAGAATATCGCTTTATTAAATGATTTTGCAAAGATAATCGTTATTTTGTATATAAGTATATACACGTTGTCTATCCCGTCTCTACTATTGATAAAGGGGATTGGGCTAGCTAAATGCTAGTCATAAGCTCATTTTTCCAAAGAACCAAATGGATTTTACGAACGTTTTTCACAAGTCCATTTCAATACATATATGACTTTTAATACTCTGAGACTCGTGTGATGTACCCAACGTAATGTTAAATCAGTATTGGATAATATTATAGCAATGTTCTTATTGATGATGTTATATAAACAAGCACTTAACATAGTTCATAATGAATACTTATCCCTCTTCACATTTGCAGTTATTTTGTTCAAATGACCTAGCTATAAATGTTTGTAATTTTATTGATAGACAAGGAACTGTTTGAATATGATTTAAACTATGTTGTATTTTGTTATATCCAATAGTACAAATAATATATCTGAATGTAATGCATTACATGTCTTCTAACTATAGTATGAAATAAAATTGTTATATATTACATTGTTCATTTCGTAAATTATTCCTTGAAAAATTACATTCTTTCTTTAAATCTGCTACTTATACATGTATAAATTTTGATTGGAAAGCAGACTGCACTTAAAAGTACCTAATCCTCCAAAGATTTTGTACTATTTCAAATTTCAACCACCAATATGGTGGTCCATTTATTCAATATGTTATAGGTGTATGAGGGCCGGGATGTAATATAAAAGAAGTATATATGTTTAAGTTGTAACAGAGTAAAACATGTTTTCATTTCATTTATCATTCAAATAAACTATTGTTTTTTCTTTTTTTCCCCCTTTTTTTCTTATGTGTAATGTTATCTAAAACAATATTTCTGAAGTTATAATTTGTTTAGTCACATAATTTAGATATGTATAATACTAAAGCATATGACAAAATAAATATTTTGTATCGGTTGTTTCCAGTTTACATTCTTTTCTTATACATATATGGAGAGACAAAGAGTTTTTTATTTGTTTTATTTATACATGGTATCTATGTATCGTACATGTATGAAACATGACACAAAGATTTTTGCAAAATGTGTTTCATTGCAATACAGATTAACATACAAGGAAAACTCGGCATTATTGTGATTTTGACAAAATCTATTTGAGTTCCAATCAAGTGTTTATATGTTGTTTTAAATATATTCTTTTTTCATCTTTTTTTCCTACTTCAAAGTTTAATTAATTATTGTGTATGAGATATAAACTGAGAGTATGAGCATAAATCAAATATATTATAATAATATTCTATTTGCACTTAACTCCATCGAACCAGTAACTCTGGTCATTATGGCATTAGTTGTAAATTTTAGCAGATAGATAGATATCAAAATAAATAGATAGTATCAAAACAAAAACCTCAATATCAACTTATATTATCTGTTGATATCATTTGAAACCAATATTGTTTCAATATGATCTATTCATTAGAAACTACAGAAACTACTTTATATTCATTCAAATCAAACAGCTTTATTTTAACCATGCATCGTGTATTTGGATTTTTTGTTTGATTTATATTATCATATTACAGGGAAAGTATCCTAATAAAACTGGCGAAAAAACAACTAAAATATTACTAATTTTGTGCTAGGATAGTATTTGTTCATATTTTCTTTTATATATTAAAAGGTCGTAGTACATTTTTGCTGCATTCCGTCCCTTGTTAACCTACTGAAACAGCTTGAGAAAAAAATCAAATTAAAGAGCTCACAAAATTATCTTACAGATAAATGTGATCCTACTGACTGAATTCAGCCAAGCATATTTTACAGAAAAACGATATGAAATGTATAACAGACTTTCCGTAGTTTTCATGTTGTATTGTGAGATGCCTAATACTGACTGAATTCAGCCAGCAAGCAAAATGGTTTCCTTCAAAAGCAGAAATTACCAACTGACTTCTAAATATAAAGCCAGTGAAGAGCTGGAATGGCAAATATCGATTTTATATGCAGCATTTGTAATTCGTGTTAACTCAACTAAAGTTTGACTGAATTCAGCCAATCACTTCATCAGGATTAACTTTTATTTGATAATGCCCATTTCACTTTTAAATGATACAAGTTCAATTAATTATCCAGCAAAATATTGAGTGAAACCTATAACCACATGTAAATGACTGAATTCAGCCAGATTGAAAGCATATAATCTACAAACAGGCATGCTGGCTTGAACTTCTTATTGTATTAATATAAAACGACCATGCCGATCATTTAAATGATACTCAATGAACATCGCGAAAACAGAAGTTACAAATATCACTAGTTTTGACCTTTTCAGAAAAGGGTCAATTTGAATCAGAACGTGTTTATTATTATCTTAGTGTTTCATAGTATGGATTGTTACATAATAGTCAATGTTTATTTTAAAACCCATAAAAATATAGAAAATAGATAAAATAATTATAAAAGTAAGTAAATGGAGAAGTGGTTAGTTTTGATGTGTCGAACTGGCACGTATACCTCTTCTTACTAGTTAAGGAGCGAGCGAGTAGCGCATTGCATACGTAACGGAGCTTATACAAAATGCCAAATAAAACCATCCGTAATACAAGCATAATAGCGTTATTCTTTTGAACAGTTATTATACTTCATGAGGGCTTATTTTTTGTAAAATTATCATGCCTTTTTTGAAAATATACCCATCTTTTGGAAAAAAACTACTTTAAAAACAAGCATAGTTTCACACTCAACTGTCACAATGATGCGTGGGCGCACCATTCATTTCAATAATATTAAGACAATTAAATGATTCATTCGATAGATTTGATAAATGTAGAAATCGAAACAAGAGGGCCGTAAGCTGTTGTAGACGCTCGTCGCTTTTTATAGTGAATTAAGTAGGACAATGACAATTTAAACCCGCGGTTTAAGGGTGTAATGTATTCTTTGTTTGGTTTCTGTGATAGGAAAGTGTTTATGACGTTTTTTATTACTATATCATGAGAGTTTGTTCGACCATAAAGTAATCGCTGAGGTATATATAGAACCATGCCAAGACAATACAAATATTAACAAAGTGCATTAAGTAGGTCAATGGTAGTGATGTAAACATTTTAACAAGATAGTGATCATTTTACAGAACCAATATTATTATTAATAAATAAAATACATTGTTAAAATTATGAGAATTAAACCCAAGCCAATCAGAAGACTATGAAAACTGAAATACCTTAGCTATAATATATTAAATATATTGTTTGTATAACATACTACGCATGTGTTTATGAAAGTCAATATAACATGAGTAGTTTGTTGAGAAAAAGAGAAAACATTATGTGATGTAAACTGTGATCGGTTGCATATGAATGTGTTTATTAATTTGAATTACTTTCACATACGTAGTTTGTTCTGACACAGAGGTAAAATTAAGCTTAGCATAACACAGTTACTGGACAATGACGACAACGACACCGGAGTCATTGACTATCATCATGCAGCTGTCATGTTTCGTAGCATGGCGTCTCCTCCATTGTTCCTTCGATGTAGTAGTAGTAGCAGTCGCAGTAGTAACAATTCAAATGGTAAAAAATACGATGAACGACCAAACAATAATTAGCTAAGTCCATGTTTCGATTAATATTAAAGAGTACGATGTATACACACATCATGTTAATTTAGCAAACAGTTTGATGTAAATAGGTAAAATATGTATGTACCAATTAAGGCATATGTACACTATTCATCAATTAGTATATTTATATATTACGGTAACTAACAAAAGGACGGATAATTTATTTCAAATAAGAGTTTAATTAAGATATTGAAACTATCAGTCTCTATGATAGTAAATATCAAGTTGATACTGACCAACAGAATAGATAACATAGTCAGCACAAAGGTATTCAGTGGCCGAGTGGTCTGAGGCGCCGTCTTCAGATCACGCAACTCTCATTGCTGTGGTTGTAGGTTCAAATTCTGATCGGTTCAAAATCATTATGTGAGAAAGTTTGCCAGTTACTTGCGGAAGGACGGTAGTTCTACGCAGATTCGTTCTGATGTCTTTTTCTACCATTAAAACATCATATGCCATATATAACTTGATATGTGTTAAAAATGGCGTTAAACATAGCACAAATAACATGCTCGTACTTACACTGACGTCTAGAGTAGTTGTATTCAAGGGAAGAATGGTTCTCATATAAATAATCCAAATGTACGTTAATATATTATGTCCAAACAGTTTCCTTTTATTAGAATTTCCTTCCGTTTATGAAGATTTTGTTAATCGTATTAAGTGTTTGAGATGACTACTGTCGTCACCCTGTGTTTATACTTAAATAATCAGTTAAGCTTTAAATACAAACCAATCACATGACCATACAGATATAGCTATACATGCCAGGTTGATAATAACCAAACTTCCTTCTTCGCTTCACTAACTAGTTTCTTTGCTTCTTGATTTCATTGTATAATACACACAGGTGTATAATTTATAAACAAATTTAGATCAGTAGCCATGCAGTGTAATTTTTGAGTGTTGAACAAAATCATCCGTACATTGTTTATATAGTTCCTGATAATGACATCCTTATTTCAAAAGCTTTTAATTACATAAAAATATAGCATTTAAAATACTGTATTTGCATCTTTTGACGACACATTAGTATATCAAATTTGTTAACTTATATAAGATAAACACCGGCGTTTAATGTAATTTTCACGTACATAACCACATGAATGTAATCTTATTGTATATTATACTATAGACCTCCGTATTACTCACGCAACGTTACAGTATAAAGTGGGTTTTATAAAATAACTAAATAAATGTAAATATTATCATTTATATATTAACTCATAGTATATCATGTGTATCTTATTGTGCCTCTACAAAAATGTCCATGTTCATTACACATTATTGATATACAGTCAAACCTGTGTTACCTCTATCAAGTAACACATGTCTTAAGCAGCCACTTTTACTATTTCCCATGTCAATGCTTTAAAAGCAAATTAACATGTATTAAGAAATAACCTGTCCTGAAAGGCCACGTTTGCTCCTTCCCTTGACTTGCTGCTTAAGACAGGTTGAACTGTATAGCGTTATGAAACATAAGAACACGTTAAACAGGCATAAATTCACTTTGTATCCAAATATATTAGTAATTATTTATTTGTTTCAAACAAACAAGTGACATGACTACTAAAAATATAACAATATGTGCTGGTAATAAACACAAATATTTATATTGATATCAAATATATTTTAATTGAAACTAACAAACAAACTCGCAGATTAATGTGTGTATAAACCGAGCGCTGAGCACTGTTTCTTATATGATAAGCCAATTTATTTTGCCTTGACATGAGTAAAGATAAACAGATGGAGCCATGGCACTTAAAACAAATTGGCTTCATGGCACCGGATCCTTGTAGTTTCACTAACACTAAATCTTGTACTTAGAGATTAAAAGGAAACAAAACAAAAAGTAAACTTTGGCTACATCAAATAAAACATGTGTCAATGCGAAAATGTACCTTATATGTTGTTTTTCCAACGCTTTATCAATGATTAATCTATCTCATGATGCAAGAATACAGATTTCGTGACTTTTCTTAAGTTTGAATCTCGACTACAGTCAAACCTGTGTGAATGGCCACCTCTATTCAGCAGCCATTTGTCTTAAGCAGCCACATTTGCTTTTTCCCATGTTCATGCTTTCAGAGCTATTTAATCTGTAATTAACAATAACCTGTCTTTTGCGCCTTCCCATGACTGATTGCTTCAGACAGGTTTGACTATATTACCATTTCCTCCTCCTGTGTTTATTCCTTATTTTTTTTTTTTTATTTTCGATGGAGATTTTTAGGGTAATATTTATATTGCTTTTGGAAATGGTTTTCAAAAATTGAGTACGATTTGATTACGGCATCTACACAATATGTGGTTGTTACATTTTCTCCTTCATTTCATACCGTTTTTGCATCTATTGTAGATATAATTTGATAATATAATATATATGTTGTGTATATAATATATTTTGCAATATAATAGTTTATACACTTACATAATGTGCTTCCATGATTGTGTGTGTTAGCGGGTGTGCAAGCGTGCGTTACGTCAGTGTTGTACTGTATATTGGTTTGTTGAAATTCGTTTTTCATGTATGGTACTCTTCAATATTGGAAGCTAATAAAGATAATATAAACGATGAAAAGTGAATGCTATTAAATGTATCATTTCAGTGACCATGCATTTGATTAGTCCTATCATTTGGGAAGACGGACAAGAAAATATCAAATAACAGGCATTGCGAAACTAGGGGTTGTCTGCCTATTAGATATCAACACAATGATGAGTCAAAGATATTAGCTGCTAGATTCGGATTTAATACTGGTAATATGTTCTTTTTATCAATGATTAAAAAGTACATACATATTTAAACGTGTATAGATGATTGTTGCGTAGTTATGATTATACAGTTATCTATACAGGTATATTTACCTTTGATAACACCACCGAACTGTTGAAAACGCAAAAAATATATAAAACAACAATCGGAATACTTTTTTATTTTACCCGCAATTACTTTGACCGAAACTCTTTATCTTTAGGGCTTATACCTAGCCTGATTAAATAAGACGTGAATGGACAGCTTTTTATTATTTTGATATCTGATCTGCTGTCCTTAACTCTCGGGAGGCGCAAAATAAAAATCTTTAAAAGGCTCCTTAGAGACGTGCAATATGTTGCACTAGGCTTATACCCAACAGCACAGTCTTTGGCTCATATCCCATCCAATTCCAAAGAAAGAGAGATTCGTGCAGGCACAGGTTCGAAAGTTTATGCTCGTTAAATTAACATCGGTCACCAATCCAGGTACTAACACTCCCCTGACATGGTACATCGTTGGTCAACTTCCAATACAGTCAGTGCACTTTAACAACATCGCTGTAAAAGCTAGCTTAACAGCAAGACTGTTGTAAGTGACCAATGTACATTCACTACATCGGGTATGGTATTCAATTTCCTGTACAATTGACAATATTTACAAGTAGTATCCACGGTGGTTGATTGTTTCAACGGCAATGTTGGTGATATATATGATATTGATTAGTGTAAACTAATGCTAAATATTGTATTACTCATTTATACTTTTCAACTACATAATTATAGTCTAGTTAGTTCAACAGACCATAACTGGTTCTCACCTATCCACAATTGTCAGTGTTCTTGCTTTATAATTGGCGTGCCACATAATACTATACTAAATTAAGGTTGACAAAACCACTACCTGTTTTTAACACAAAATTAAAGTAGATGAACTTGTAGGTTGATGAAATCACCATCACCCGTGGACCACAGCATGGTAATTGGAGCTACAGTCGGACCCAAACTCACAGTGTGTTGAGAGAACATAAACCGCAACCAATTGTTTTTATATCTGTAGTTGTCGTGGTATGTGGCACAAAAGTCACTAACCCAACATTTTACAGACATAAACATCTACCATATGGTTAAATATCTGTATTTGTCATAGTGTTTGCTGCAAAAGTTGTTATTCTAAAATGTATCGACATAAACATCAAGGAATTATATAGAGATGGAAAGGCAACTAGTTGAGATTTTGTGAACACTCCTGTCAAATTAGTAATCCTTCGTGTGCTATTTTATCAACATTTAGTCAGGAGATACAATTTCTTATCCTTCTATACAAATCCTTGTAAACATCAACACTTTTTTGAATATCTGTAGTTGTCATGGTGTTTCGCGCGAAAGTAGCTTACCTTCTTTTACGGACATAAACATCCCATATTGGGGATTACCCGAGAAGAGTGTTGATCTCTTTAGGTTCCAGGGGGATAGTGCAGGTTACAGATTAAACAAACTGATGTTTCTTCTGGTTCTTCAGTGTGCTCCGTGTATAACACCGCCATATGGATCCTCAATTTAAATTCCCATCGGAATGACTGTTTTTATTTGGCCAGCCCCGGGGATCTAACCCATATCCTCGATGCTAGAAGTTTTGTGATTTACCGACTGAGCTAATGGAGCTAACCAGCTTATACTGGTTATGCTGCCATCAAAAAGCTATGTACTTTTGGACATATTATCGAATACCGCCTGGAGATAATTGAATGTTTATTGATCCAAAGAAGTGATTAACTGGTCAGTGGTTATTAATAACCATGTGTTTATGCAACAATAAAAGTTATTAAAGAGACTAAACTTTTGGAAATGGTGACTTGTACAATTTTCTACTTGTTCAGAACATCTGGCTATAGGATTGTAAAGCACTATCAGGCGAAGGTATTTTAACAACATTATTAGGCATGGTACTAAAAGTCTAAACATAGTATATCTATACTAAATGTTGTCTATTATCACTGTTACATTGGGCATATATTCACATTCCTTGCATAATTCCGATGAGCAGGGCATAACCGTTATCACTACTCAGAATTCATTAAAGCAGGGCATTATCACTACCCAGAATCCTAATTTTGATAACAGCCTCGGGCAAGAGTTAATGGCATGGGGAAAAGTGTGCATGCAGAAGTTAATAATGGGTGAACAGTGCCTTGTAGTGACAATACAAGCTGTACTCTAGGTGCAATAACGAACAAAAACATAAAAAGGTATCGGAAGGTCTCCTTTATATTCCAAAAAGTAACATAAGTCTGAGTAGAACCTTTCAGGGGAAATTGGTTAACTCTAATAAATTGTATGTATATAGACTTGAACCAACAACTTCACATGTGACAGGTACGTGATCTTTAGCACGGAAGTTCTCTCAGTAATGGAGGGTTGCACTCTGGCATCAAAATAAAACAAGTGGGGCATGTGTTTGCTGTGCTCCTACATCCTTGCTAAAAATTGCAGCTACTTAAACTTTTTATTATTGCCTTTCAAAGCGTTAACTTTTTTATTTTTTCATGATATCTGTCCATTTTTCTTTAAAATACCAAGTCGAGACACAGCAATCAACCATTATTATAGGATGACCTGGCCAAATATGGCAAAATAGCTTGGTCAATCTTTATGATAACAAACAATTGTATTGATACACATGGTGCTGCAGCAAATTATAGTAGTTGATATAATATATAAAACTTAAATTAATGATAACGTTGATTTAAATGCAATCTTTTTTTTAATCGGGTTTAACGCCATTTTCACGCATTTTAGGTTATATATAGCTTATCCAGTTTTGCTGGTGGAGGAAGACCTCAGACTGAGTACAACTACTGTCGTTCCGCAAGTATCTGGAAACTTTCTTACATACAGTTTTTGGAGCGGGATTCAAACCTATGACCTTAGCTATGAGAAGTAAGTGATCTTGAGAGGTCGCCTTATACCACTCGGCCACAGAGGACTCTTTTAATGCATTCAGTTTACCATTATGCCCTCAACGTTAGTCTCAGTCGGTCTGTTTATGTCACCTGAGACTTTGTCTCAATGGACCTTTTGTCCATCGTCAGGCGTCCGTAAAACATTGACTTTTTTGAGTTCTTCTCAAAACCGTAACCGTAATTGTAATGATATATTGTATGCAGCTTTGGTACACACGGGTGAATCAAAATTGTGAAAACGGTCATAGTAAGGTAAACTTTGAAAATCTTTTTCTCAATATAGATGAAGCACTGGAAAACAAATAGTGAGCATGATTATGGACATATATGGGTCATTTATAAAAATTGTGAATTGCATGTGCCTGGGTCACACGGTTTTGCCCTTGGAGTGAGGTCTACTTTACTAAATCTAGATAAGAGAAATTGACAAAAGGTTATTTCTTACAACTGAATAGATTCATGTAAATGTTTTTTTGGATAATCAGACGACTGTTTAGGCCCATGGACCTCTTGTTTAAAAACACATTATAAATTACGGTTTCCAACGATGTATGTATTCATATAATTATATAAATATAAGATGGTAACCTCCATGTTCATGTCATGATGTAATTATTTCAATCAGAGAACAGTACTTATAACATACATTTATTGTTAGGTGGCCTTTTGCTTTGCTTTCATTAGAGTTTTGGTAAATACATTGTAAATTCTGATGGAGTTGTCTTTGTTACTGTAAACAATTTTCAAATTGTTTTTTAGCTTGACTTTTCGAAGAATAAAGAGAGCTATTCTGCTCACCCGGATGTCAGCGTCCCACCTTGGTTGAAATTTTGTGTGCAAGTCCCAATCTCAATAATTATTGCATGTATTGACTTGAAACTTAACACAACACTTCCCAGTCATTAAACATACTATGATAACTAAGTTAGATAACTCTTGGATTAATATAATGCAAATTATTGCCCTTGTTTGACTTAGAAATTCTAGTTAGTTTTACTTGCAAGTTCCATCTTGTCCATACTTCATCAACTACTCAATGTATTTGATTTGATTTAAAATTAACGCAAGACTTCCGAGTCATAAAACATATGAATAAGTTAGATAACTCTTGCATGAATAAAATGCAAATTATTGCCCTTATTTGGCATATTAAAATTTACGCGCAAGTACCATCAATTGGAACTCACAACCCTTGAATTGACAGTCAGACACATTATAGACTTAACGTATAATATGAATTAACTCCCAAGATGTGATTCATTTTACAAAAGAGGGCATTTATTTGGGACCGAGATATCCAAATTTAAACGTTTCATAAAGTACATATATTTATGTGAAAAATACCATAAAACACACAGCTGATGCTTTAGATGTTTCAACCTGACTTGAAATCAATACCTGTATATTTCGATTGAAGACTAGCTTACAGATTGTTAAAGCGTTTTTCCCCATAAAAAAGGAGGAGTCGGCCTGATTTTTAATTTCACAAAATTTTATATCATGCTACATGTATATAGTATTAGATAACAAACATGTAGTGCTGTGTTACAAAAGTGCATTTTATTAATAGAAATTTGGGCTATTTTAGATATTAATTTCTATTAATTTACATAATTTGATTTGGTAAATATTTAAGTCCATTATCTTAGTACAACATGATATGCTTCTGTGGTGTAACTAGAAAACACATCTACACTTTTTTATAATGTTTGCTGCTGCATGGACAAATTGCTACTAACTTATGCTTACGGTACTATTTCTGACTGCCTTACATTCGAAAAGTATATTTTCCATGGACTGCAGTTTATAATCAACCATGGTCTATATTATTTGTCTATTTTGTTTGTCTTGTTTAGTATAACAACCTGATTGTAGAAGTGTCTGGACAAGAACTGAAGGGAACCTATGTCCAGATTGTATAATTCATATATATTTGGATGTCTCAGCTGCTAATTTGTGAACTTAAGTAAATGTGTTGGTTTATGTATGCAGTCATACACAATGCTGTTGTTCTTTCTTGGTACAATGGAGATGGAGGTTCAAAGTACTGCCATGTCCAGAGACTTCTCTTAAACTTTAGTCTAGTCCTGTGTCCTAGACATTTCTAACATTTGTTTAGAAATATACATTTGGTTAAGTCATATTTTAACATTTAAACTGCAAGAACTCTATTTATGCTTGAATACAGTATGAATGTCTTGTGTTTAGAATTATACAAATGGTTTCTTCTGTGGTAGAGTTGTCCATAGTGTTGTCAAATAACCATTTACTTCTCACTGCTGAAGTTGTATGACCAATCCTCGCTCCGGTAGTCTAAAATCGTTTTGTTAGAAATTTAAGATTACTTACAGAAGGACGGTGGCTGTACTGAGATTAGTTCCTTTGTCTTTTAAGTCTGTTTTGAAACCCCAGTAAAAATGAATACTGGCTATCTGCACAGTGTATACTATAGTATAAACATGTATTATGTTTATGTAATTACGCAAGAAAAATATGCAGCCATTGCAGACTCAAACTCGGGACTTTTCACTTACAGGACAAGTGCTCTGCCGACTGAGCTAACCAGACCGTTGACATATGTTTCTCTCCTAACAGTTTAAGTACACACTGTGACATTTATATTATGCAAGAAACATTTATAACCGAAGAAAAACCCACGTCAAAAGGTATTTTGTGACCAACATCCATTTATGTAGCTTGATTGAATACGGCGTGAATGGACAGCTTGGATATCCTTTCTGCTGTCCATAACTTGGGAGACGCAAAATAAAAAAAAATTTAAAAGGCTCCTAGAGATCTGCAATATGTCACACAACCATTTATGATTCTAATAACGTTTGCCTTTGTTTTGCAAACCAAGGAATTAGATATATACTTCCTTGAATAAAGTTTCAGTCATATAATAAGTGATTTATTTATGATAAACATAATACATATTAAATATTTAATGGAAACATCTGCAATGCTATCCTAATCATATAATACATGTATTATAAAGGTTTTTTTTGTATTTGTTTGTTTACTATACTTATAAAATTGAAGTTCGACCCCAAAGAAAGGCAATGCCTTAGTTCATATTACGATCACTGACATAATTAATATACATGTATAACATTTTATTTAGCATATCTTTACTCGTTTATAGACAAATGATCTGCAGAATAAATGGTAATGTACTATTATATTTTAATTTGTGTGCTTTGTGATAATAAATATTATATTCGTCATAATTTTCATTGTTAAATGTTATACAATATTAAACACAATATTAAACACATTGGTCAACAATATATATATTTCATTAGTTAGTTTGATAAATTGAATAATAAATAAACACCGTTCCTCTAAATATGTTTTATTTATTTCGTTTATTTTTGAAGTCCACACATGTAATTATATTAGGCAATAACAATTAATTATGGTATCTTAAATTCGGTTTACATTTGTTTTTTATTTTTATTTCTTCTTCTTTTATTGATTCTGTTCATCATTTATTCATTCATTAAGACAAATGATCATTCATTGAGCAATATTGGTCATCAATATATTGGCATACAGTTACTAATACAGTTATATACATAGCTAGAAATGCTTTAAAGCTTATTTCAAACATTCCTGTTTTCATATTCAGTTCGCGTCACTGTACTGTATGGAGTTTCCACCCCGGACATGTGACTTAAATCTGTATATGTAGACATACCGCCAATATCTGAAAGGATATGAAACGTTTACGATAACATATATAAATACATGTATGAATAAATGTTAAAATCGTGTATTACATATACCATAATAAAACAGTAGTAAATACCAGGCAGTTTGAGAGAAACACAATTTGTGTTCATTTATTAAACACACCAGATTCCAAAGAAAATAAAGATGCTGTTATTAAGTCAGAGTTCGATCATTACCCCCATCAACCGGTCATGTTCTTTAAATTGCACACATCCGTGTCATTAATATATGTGTGGTTACAACGGCTGGGCCATTATGTTATAATCTATCATATTAATACTTAGTATGTAAACATTTCATCAACACACGTTCAGTATAAATGCATTTTGACTTTGAACTTTGCATTTATCTATTTAACTATTTTTAATCTATTGGAGATCGGGCTTGTTATTTCATAACATTCAGCAGTGCTCTGTATTATCGGTGCCACTTTATTTGGAATATCATAATATGTAACGTATCGGCGTCAACCTTGGATTTATAAGTAAGTTCATATCGTATGGATGCTCAAAAAGTAAAAACGTTACTAGCTAACTGCATTTTAGTTATATATATAGCTTTTTTGTAACACTGAACAATATTTCATCAGCATATAGTTGAAATAAGTGTACTAAATGTAAAGTACATGTCTGTTTTATGTAAGAGGCAACAATTACTTATTCTGTCTGAATTATTGTATATATTAATATATCTTTATCATACACAATTTATTTATAATGTATATTGCGTATTTTTATTATAAAAATAGATCAAGAACTAAAAAATGCATAATAATATTAAGTATTTTAATGCATGTAGATGTAATCAGAATCAAAAACTTCAGGTATTCATACGACACGATATTATCAAGATGATAGAGAAATATTTTTGAGAAATATTCAGTAATAGATTGAAGAGATACATTTGATCATTTCTGCTTGATAATTTAATACAGTAACTGTACGTGACCGACAAGATATGTACAATCTTCACTTGGAGGCGTGGTATTGTTTTGTATTATTTGGTGTTCATGTATATAACGGTAACTGTACGTGAACAGTAGCCAATATAGTACTTAATAAATAAAGCCACGATACGTATGTATGCTAGCTCATACCGTACCACACTAATGTGTAAGTAGGCATATATTATTTGAACTGAATTATTATTAAGCATAATATATCTAAACAAAGAAAGTTGCTTGACATTCTGCACATGAAATAAACTGTCGAACCCACATAAGAAGCAAGAATAAAAACTTACAAAAGAAGTGTAAACGTGCAATATTCACAAACTGTGTATGTGTGCAAAGTCATTTCATTTATATGCTAGTGGTTAAATCCTAAAATGAAGAGCAGCATAGAATTAGAAGGACAGACTACAAGTACACATTTTAACGACATATACACAGGAATGTTAATTTATGCAAAGAATAAATACAGATTCCATTAAATCTCATTATTTACATTGAAACAATTCAACCGTTCAAATTCCATACTATTTTACCATTAGAAAATGATACGTAGTAGTAGTAGTAGTTCTAGTTAGAGTTGTTATAGTTAGTAGTAGTAGTAGTAGTAGTAGTAGTAGTAGTAGTAGTACTAGTAGTAATACATGTAGTAGTAATAGTAGTAGTAATGGTAGTAGTAGTAGTAGTTATAGTTAGAGTTGTTATAGTAGGAACAGAAGCAGTAGAAGTAGTAGTAGAAGTAGTAGCAGTAGTAGTCGTATAAGTAGTAGTAGTATTAGTATTAGTAGTAGCAGTAGTAGTAGAAGTAATATTAGTAGTATAAGTAGTAGTAATCGTAGTAGTAGTAGTAGTAGTAGTAGAAGAAGTAGTAGTAATAATAGTAATAGTTAAAGTAGTAGTAGTAGTAGTAGTAGTAACAGTAATAGTAGATATACATATAGTAGTAATAGTAGTATTAGTTGTAATAGTAGAAGTAGTAGTAGTAGTTATAGAATGAGTAAAAGTAAGAGTTGTTATAGTAGGAGTAGAGATAGTTGTAGTGGCAGTAGTAGCAGTATCAGTAGCGGTAGTAATAGTGGTAGTAGTAGTAGTAGTAGTAGGAGGAGTAGTAGTTGTTGTTGTTGTAGTAGTAGTAGAAGTAGTAGTAGAAGCAGTAGTAGTAGAAGTATTAGTAGTAGTAGTAGTAGTAGTAGTAGTAGTAGTAGTAGTTGTAGTAGTAGTAGTAGTAGTAGTAGTAGTAATAGCAGATGTAGTAGTAGTAGTAATGGGAGAAGTATTAGTTAGAGTTGCTAGCGCAGGAGTAGAAGTCGCGATGATAAATGATGGCCAATAGAAGATGATACTGAATATTAACACAAATATATCTTACATACAACGCAGTCTTCAGGAGTTTATTTAACGGAATAGAAAATGTCCAAATTTAAAATCCAACTAACCACATTTGTTTATTTAGTAGTACGTGTTAACACTAGTTTCCAATTACATGACATTTTGAACAAATGTAGTTGTAGTGATACGTGATTTCTCTACCAAACGTTAAGCCTGAATAATTAGTATATTGTGCATATATACCGATGCATGTACCGATGATATTTAATATGGAAACTTCCTCGTTCGTTTTATGAATGGGCTCTTCTTTTGTCCTGTATTGACACTGTGTAGGATTTATAAACATATTATATTTATAAATGTGTTAGGTACATGTAAAATATTTAAACTTGTCAGAAAATTGTGTGCTTTATACCATAGCGCGCATTGTTATATGATTATGCATGCTGCGTCACAGTGTAAAAGAAATGTGTTGCGGTTAATAAGAGTATGTGTTAAACAAAGATAAGGATCTAAGGGCGTATCGAAGGCCATTCCGCTATTGGAATATATATTGGATAAACGATAAATCTAACATACATGTGTATATTGCACAAATGTACAGGTAACATAAAATTATATGCCAATAATAATTAGGTACTGGTCTATGAACGTTACCAAGCAATAATATAGTAATGTACTAGTATTTATGTATAATAAATCTTGAGTCTTTCTTCGGTGGGAGATTGGCTTTACAACTGACCAGTGGTTAGTAATAGTTTAACGTAAATAGCCGTGCGCGCTTTCATTGTTGTCGTGTCGAAATACGGATAATAATTGTAATTTATACATGTAGCTTAGGGTTTCATAATATGGACTGTTATATAATTGACAAGGTATATTTACAATTCCATGCATATTAAAGTTAGTAAATGTAAAAGTTGTTAGTTTTGATGTGTCGAACTGACACGTATACTTCTTACTAGTTAAGGAGGAGCGAGTAGCTCATTCCCTACATTACGGAGTAATACATGCGTTATTTTTTTAACAATTATCATACTTCGTGAGAGATTATATTTTGTAAAATTATCAGACCCATCTTTTTAAAATTGGAACATATGCTTTCATACCAAACGTAGTTTCACACTAACATGTCAAATAACTTCACAACAATGGGTCATTAGCACCATTTGGTACACTTGAGTGCACTATTAATTTCTTTGATATTAAGACAAATAGACAATAAAAGTTATTCTGTAAAAATGATTCATTTGATAACTTTATAAAGGTGGAAAAATGAAACAAGAGGCTGTTGTAGTCGATCGTCCATTATAAAGTGCATTACGTAGAACAGTGCCAATAATGTAAACTTTTAAACAACTGTTTAAGAGACTAAAGTATGGAAACTTAGAATAACCTAGCTAATCGGAAGTTTTTCAGGAGTACGTACCTGTGTTGTAGTTACAGGTATATGAAGTTTAGTGTGCCTCCAGAAATTACTTCTGTCACTTGTCTTGTAATCACAATCGCAAGAAAATGCTGTCTCTTTCAGTTCATCCGAGATATATAAAGACTGCATACGTAGGTCCATTTGCCAAAAGAAAAACACAAACAATATGTATTTGAGAAACAAACATCTCCCAAGTACGAGCACTCACGATGCCTGGATTGATAACAAGACTGAACTAACCTTGCTGACTGCGAGTCAATTCATAATCTGGAAATGTTTTATAGACAGTACATCAATGGTATAAAATACGAATTTTTTTTGTTATACTTTCATTTGGTATCCATTTACTTTGGACATGGAAAAAGTAGACTCACATCTTGTGAACATTCAACAAATAAAAATAGTTTCTTAAATATCACAAATTATTATATATTTATGCAAAGCCCCGTACACAAAATTGCAATAATCTGTGCACAAATTCCCAAAATCTAGGCAATACCCCGTACACCATTCTTTTTTTATTGCCGGTAATTGTATCACTTACAAACGACACTACGGTAAAAATAAAGTGTTTATCAAGATTATTTGAACATATCCTGTCTTTACCGATATGAAAGATAGATAGTCTCAAATCAACGAAAAATAAAACAAAGAGTTTGACAACACAACAAATGACACGACCACATCACTAGTATTTGCTTTAGATTTACTTATACGACAAAATATATGGCAAATGGAAAGGTTAGCTATTTTAGAATATATTTACTGTACTTGCATGTCCATGGAATAAGCAGATGATACACTAAAAATAAAAATAACAGGACTGTTGTTTGAATATAGAGTTTCGTCCTCGCTTCGGGGGTCGCAATACCCGGTGTACGATTATACATGGTAATGTATGTCCGATCTCAGAAGTACGAACATTGTTTTAAATTGAAATAAAATCAGTATCTGGCATGTTTGTGTGAAATAAATGAATAATAGATGGATGTTGTGTATTTAATATTTATTGAAAAGCTTACAAGGGCTTAGTTTTAATTGTTGCAACATGCAACATCAGTCATGTGATGTTTTGTTTATATTTAACAAACTGTTAAAACGGGCTCCATGTCTGTACAAAATGTAACCCTGATCAGTTTTTAACGACTGTTTTGATAAGAATTTAATGTTGAAATGTGATCCGGGTCAATCTTTTTCGGGGTCAAAATTTAATGTTACACCGGTTCTGTTGGATCAGTTGGCTACGCATTGATCATCAATCCAGTGGTCATGATTTCGAATCACCACCAGGCCAAAGCCTCCGTGATGATTGATAACGACATTGCATCTCATTATGATTCAAGTGGGAAAAGTTACCAGTTACTTACGGAGATGGGTATTATTAAGTATGGGTTAACCTGTCAGAATACCAGACAAGAGCGGTTTGGTAAACTGGTCGTCTGTTAGCCTTTAATGGCATAAAATTGACGCTAAATATTTAAAAAAATCAAACAAACTTAGTTTCTTCAATCTCAATCACATGCAAATTACTTGGTTTATCTAGATGCATTTTCAAAACATTACGATGAACTTTCAATCATAATGATTGAAAATGCCGCCAAATATCAGATACGTTGCAAAGAAAAAGTATCGTTTGAATTTAAAATAAAATTATACTATGAAATGTCTTTCGACATAAACTGTCAGTGTAATGCCTTTATAAATCTACAATCATGTATTGAAGCTATTATTTGTCGTAAAAAATGACCCGTCACCAACAAGCTTTCAGGCGATAATGGGACCAATACACATTCTGGCTGGGCCATAGATGTACATTTTGTAGTATCAGAAATAACAACAAAATAGTTTCAACATGGCACGCGTGTTCATGTAACTGCAGTATATAACTGTACACAGGCGCTAATGTTTGCACGGTTTTTGTGAAGTTGTAAACCAAATTCCCAATTTCAGAAACCAAAAGAAATATTTTGGGGAAAAGAGATTTTTTATTATTATGATTTTAATGTAGTCTATTACAAGAACATCACATATTTAGTTTAAACAATATTTTATTCACATAAGTACATATATTTAGCATACATTTAACAATAAAGTCATACGTTTAACGAATTATGTGGAAAGGATACAGAAAAAAGCTTTAGAAGCTTGTGTAAATCTGCTTCCATAACAGTTATTTTACATTTCTTATAAACTTTATCATATTGTTCCGAAATAATTTCAATTTGGCCAAATGTGCAAAAATTGGTTAAAGAAATAATGGTTTATTCAGAATATTTCAAAAACTAAAAAAGAGAGTATTGGTTGAAGAGAAGGAAAGAAAGAAAGAGACTCCACTGATTTTATTTTCTTTATCGGTTCATTCCGATACAGGGGATAGGTATTTTCCAAGTTTATGTTTATCAATCCAATCCATTCATTAACCATTGTTTCTTACTATCCAAGATCAAATAGAGGCTTGTTGTTATAATAAAGTAGGTAAAAAAACATAACAAGTCATTATCTATTTAACTGTGTGCGATATTCAAAACGTTTGGTCTTTATAATATAGTTTTGAACTGTCGTGAAAATCGAGTTGTTGTCAGTTAATGTAAGATTTTCATTACCATACAGAAGATCATTCAAGGAAGGATCATGTGGATAAGCTAATTTTATTTCAGTCATCATTTTTGTCTATATTGGTGAAATAGTCTGCACCTGAATAAATAATGATATGTGTCCTCAATTTCACCACAAAGACAATTTGGACTTGCAACTATGTTTTTATTGAATAAATGTTGATTCAAGTTACTGCAATTTGTACGAAGTCGTGTATGATATTTTTGGGCAGTTCGGTTTCCTGTATAATAATGATTTGGAACCTTTTGTTTATTAGCATTGATATTTGATTTGAATATATTAAGGGAAGGCGACTCTCTTATGAGGTGAGGAAGAGAATTCCATTCACGCACAGAAGACGGTAAGAATGAGTTAAAATATTATTGAGTATTACATGAAAACGTCCTAAAGTCTTGTGCATTTCGAATGTTATAGCCAACAAGATTCCCAACATTTTCAGGTAAGAGAGAACATAGGTACGAAGGAGATAGTCCATTATGCATTTTGTAATAAAGGATAAGTTTGTGTTTTTGTCTTCTTGTTTTTAAGGATTCCCAACAGGTCTCTTTGTACAGAGCTGATACAGAAACAAGTTTTGTTGCTCCCGTTACTATTCTTGCTGCTTCCAACTGAATCTTTTCTATTTCATTAACTTCATACAAAGTGCAATTATCCCAGACAATGTTAGCATATTCTAGAATTTGACGTATAAAAGTAGTATATATAATCTCAAGTGATTTTCTATCTAATTGAAATTTTAAAAGTCGCATAATGTTTATTCTTTTCCATGCCTTTTCTTTTATGTATTGAATGTGTTCATGCCATAATCCATTATTTGAAAAAATAAGGCCCAGAACATCACATATTTTATACATTTAATATACATAACACATAATTGTTACATATATTGAAGGAACCTGCTTATTTTTCAAATGAAATCACACGAAATTTCTGAAGGGTGCTAGAATATCATACGTTTCTCACCACTGATTCAAGTGGGAAAGTTATAAGTGTGCTTGAGCACTAGTAACCTTCCGGGATCCTAGGAAAGTGTGGTTAGGTTAACCGATCGTCTGTTAGCCCTGGATGACATAATGACACTAAATATTCAATCAATCAAAGAATGGTAGGACATCAATGGATGTGACTATATCTATCAAACATGGGGTGATTTAATTTATATATATAAACATGTACTTATTTGCATACTTACACTGTGTTTACTTATTTATTATGACTAGACAAGCGTATTGATAACACGGTAAAATAAATTAAACATTCATTTAGGTAACAGGTGATATGGTCCCGTGCAAAGCATAAAACTCACTTGACTTGCCCAAGCATGAATAGTAGACTCATCTATAATTATCAAGGACGCTCCTTATTGAATAAGTAAAACATATCTGTATCAATAATGTATATTATGATTGACACGTAGACAACAGTCAATTAAATAATTCTAATTACGCTTATGTTTTTGCTTTACCTGACACGTGTTTATATATTCACTTAGTCGATTACAATACTGAGTACTCAATCATAAGGACATAGAAATTGTATATTTTTTATGGTATAAACTATTTCACCGGAAATTCAAATATTATATGTCGATATAATTTGCTTATAATCGGGTGACATGAATGGATATTATATCGTAGAGTTGGTAAGTAACTTTATACATAAACTTATAATATATCTAACTGATTTTAAACACAATCTTAACATTGAAATGCATCAATATATCTTACTGTAATGTATCATTTGGAATTGGTTAAATACAGTAGTGGATTATAAGACAACTAAAATGTTGTTTATATTATACCTACGGTATATTAAATGTATGAATAATTGTAATTGATACAATGCATGAAGAAAAATACTATTACAGCAAAATAATAAAAAGAAGAACATCAAAGCAAACAAACCAAACCATAAAGAGTACAATTTATGAAATTATATTAGCTAGGTTATTCGTAGAATCAGTAGGAACGCCAGCGACTCGCATAGTGATATTTGTCAAAATCACGTGACAAACACATTTTGACAGAAAATTGATGAAGAACACATGCCTTCTTAAAATTATGAAAATAGTAGTTTTAACTGAAAGATCGGTCAATTTGTCATTTTTTTCCAATACCAGATAAGACAGAAATTCCTTTAATACAATCAATTTCTCTTCGGGAAACATCTTTTACATTGCTATACACAGCGTAAATCGAATTTCAAGTCCAAAATTTATACCTAAAATTTCACTTTTAAACAAAATGATTTAAAAAATCGGTCCTTATAGCGAGAAAAAAATCCGAAAACATCACCAGATAGATTTCCTCTAGCGACGGGCAAAATTTTAAAAAAAATCAGGAAAACCCATTCGGTTTTGCCGAAAAACAGATTCATTGCAATTGCACTTAAGAATTGTAAATCGAGCGATTGTTGAAATATCGACTCACTTTGTAATAATTTATGTAACTTTTTTAAAAATAAAATTATTCAATTAATTTAATTGCGATGGATTGTGAACAAATTTTCCATTCCGCCAGCATAAACATTGATAGTGATTATGTCAAGGCTTTATCTTCAGGCTGGAATATAGTCGTAGTTTTCCCGAGACGTTTAGACAAAATTGACGATTTTTATTATGGCTAAAAGCCGTCCAAAAGTTAAAATCGGATAAAATGTTTGTTTTAACAGCGAGAACGCAAAAGGTCAGCTCTAAATCTTTAGTAAATTGTCCTGAATAAATAGGCATTAAGAAATTATGGATCGATGTGAAAAATTATTTTTGTTATAATTTCTAACAAAGTTGTGAATGTACTGTTTGATAACATTAGTCAATGACATTTGCATATGCCATGCTGTAACGTCATGATGTCGTTAGATTATTAAAATGATTCACATACCATGTCACAGGAAATTATACTTCGTATAACATTCACACAAACTGCACTGACGCTCTAATAAGATTCTAATTTCAGTTTTAAATTGCTTTAACAGGATATAACTTACTAGTTATGCCGTTTTACTACAGATGTATTTTAAAAGATTCGCGCATATCAAGTGCAGGTTCAACTTGACGTGTCAGTGTATCAGAGGTGCTTATCAATATTTAAACATATGGCGAACTATTGGGAAAAAAGGCGATTGTCAATAATTGAAAATGTACCTATGTAAATGCACCAAGAACAGACGTTACCAATCAAATATTGTTATAATCAATCATTGCATGCTATTACAAAAGTCAGACATCAAAGATCTTGTGACATAAACACATTTATATATTCAAATATGCAAGCAAAACGATTCTCGTTATCGATAGAACATTTCATTTCATACTTAAACATGCTATCTAAACAACATCAGAGGTCGTATTCACCAACCATTCTTGTGAAAATTCTTAGACTTAAGATTGAGAGAATAGTTGTGAGGGTTTATTGGACTATATGGTGGATGTTCCAACATGCTTGCAAATATTGGTCTAAAAATGGCCGCTAAGTGTCTTTTTTAAAATTCATTGTTGATTTCAAGTCTAAGAATAGTCTTAAGAATGGTTGGTGAATACTGCCTCTGGTGGTCGTGCTGAAGATGGATTACTGGAATCAAAGGTAAAACAAACTCATATTTTCTTGTAGTAAGTCTGAGAGCCTGGATGTATACTCTCAAACAAAGTACTCTTATCAAATACTTAAATTACTAAAATTATATTTTTCATGAATTGCATGCTTTTCATTGTATATAAAGCGGCATAACCAGTAAGTTATGTCGTTGTAATACAATAAAAGCACTGGTAAAATTTTAATAGTTAGCATAAATTGTGACTATTTATATAATATCTGGTGCTAAATATCGTTGTTTATAATAAAAAAACATGCGTTTAAAATCGCTGTGGTCTCCGATATTGGAATTAGACCGCTACATCTTTAAACGTTCGTTTCCCATCCGTCTCCGTAAACTTTTTGATGAGTTTAATACATTGCAATATCCTATCAGGCTACTGACTATTTGAATATCGTTAAGATAATTTAATGGCACAGCGACAATCTCGAGGAATTTTACTTAACACCATTTCGGAAAATGATATATCAACATGGTTGAAATATTAAATTAAAAGATGATATAAATACAGACGCTTGTTTCAAATTGAGTAAATGGCATACTGATGTCTCGAAGTCTAATTATTTCATACATGTGATCACCTATTCAAAAAAAGTGAAGTTCTTATTCTAGAGTTCTTTGGCAAAGGTAAATAAATAAACAAAATAACAGTTTCATCGTAATGAATGCCATATTTATTTGCTATAATTATATAAATTGGCAATTAGTATTGAAGCAAGCTTCACTGGGAAATGGAATCAAAGATTGCAAATATATATACAAATATCAGCGAAACAATCAATCTTAAGTAACGAACGGCCAACAACAGACAACGGCTTACACAGACACCGCCCCTAAAATTGCAAATTGTTGTATACTTTCATATTGCCTCTAAAGTTTTTATACATGAAGAGCGTGCAATATTTTATGATATTGCACACATTGATCTATAGCACGCGAAACTTTCGTCATCTTATCAAAGAACATGCATAATCAAACATAAAAATATTAATTTGGTAACATTCCATATCTCGACGCAATGGCTTTTCATTATGAAATACTGTTAGACGCTATATCTCATTTATTGCAGTAATTCTGACACGAACGGCATTGTGAAAGTTATTTCAATGCCAGACGTGACGTCGACTCACGTTGGTATAATGGTTGTGGATTAGAGCGTAACCAAATTAATATTTTATAAACAATTTATAGAATAAAATAGCATTTATTGATTATTAACATTCCTAAACAATACAGCCTACAATATAACATATATAACATTATTTTCTTCCATACATACACTAAAATATAACTTTGTTTAGCTTCTAACACATATATACAGCCTATAATATAACATAAATAACATTTTTTTCTTCAATACATAAACTTAAACATGACTTTGTTTAGCTTCTAACACATATATACAGCCTACAATATAACATAAATAACATTATTTTCCCACATACATACACTAAAAAATAACTTTGTTTAGCTTTTAACACATGTATACAGTCTACAATATAACATAAATTACATTATTTTCTTCCATACATACACTAAAACATAACTTTGTTTAGCTTTTTACACATATATACAGCCTACAATATAACATAAATAACATTATTTTCTTCCATACATACACTAAAACATAACTTTGTTTAGCTTTTAACACATATATACAGCCTACAATATAACCTAAATAACATTATTTTCTTCCATACATACACTAAAACATAACTTTGTTTAGCTTTTAACACATATATACAGCCTACAATATAACATAAATAACATTATATTCTTCCATACATACACTAAAACATAACTTTGTTTAGCTTCTAACACATATATACAGTCTACAATATAACATAAATAACATTATTTTCTTCCATACATACACTAAACATAACTTTGTTTAGCTTCTAACACATATATATATATATACAGCCTACAATATGACATAAATAACATTATTTTTTTCCATTCACGATCTAAGTGTGTTATTCAAAAGACATAAAAATGCTTTGTTGTTGTTATTCCTGTCGCCAATTATAAGATCGGATGCATTATTATGATACTTTAATTAAAGTAATAAGTTGGCAATTTGCCCATTAATTTTAACACGAGTCTAATACGACATGGAAATGACACACATATAGCAGTAAACAATTCAAAGAACATTGTGACAATGTTGTTTCAGTGGGTAAAAGTAGAAATATCTATGCATTTTTCTATATAACTCAATGCAAAGTTCGCATGCTGTGGAGTTCATCTTTACGCAATACAAAGTTTAGTAAGAAGTTAGACGATATATCATTGTTCCAGATTCCGATGCCTTTTAGTAATAGCATCGACGGCAGATTGACAAACTACCGCATTATCTCTGATAAGCAAATATGTACGCAAATGAAAATCACTATACGTTGTTTGTTTATTTCGAATGTCAATCACTATCCCATCCGCTTATCTCTATCAAATACTGTATCAAATAATGCGTGTTTCCGTTTAAAGAAACAACAACTATTGTGTGTTGTTGTTATATTCTTATAACAAGTTATATCTTTTATTTTAAGTCTTTCTTAGAAGTTGTGAGTTGCTGTTTTGGGGTGTGTTTGTCGTGACTAGAACACCGACACCTTGGACGTTGCGTAACTTAACTTGTTCTCTATTCTATACAAAACGTAAACATATATGACCGTTCTTGATTCAAATATCGGAAACATAGATAAATGTATTGGTCTAACACGAATGTTTGTGTCATAAACATCACAAATCTGTAGACAAATGATGATACATGTAGCAATGATAACATGACATGCATACTGCCATCTTGAAAATCGACGAAGTGTCAAAAAATCACCCCAAAACATGCATACAATGTACATTCAATAATAAACTTATGCTATAAAAACAGCATTTACACCAAACTCTATTTTATTAAAAGTGCCATATAAGCAATACTGATTAAATACATTTAAGTAACTAATTTATCAGTAAATGCCATATATGAAATACAAAGGTAGATTTAGCAGTGAATTCCAAATTTAGAAAAACAATAGTAAGTGTTTCTTTTTACTTTTCGGTTGACTGTTATCCTTAACAGGTGTATGAAGTCCACCAAGAGGAATTGTATTTGCCATTAAATATTTAGAAAATTTATTCATATAGTCACGAATGCACAAGTGGTCATTATTACTGTTTTTTTGCAAAATTAAACCAACGCGTTTGTACCTTTTTAGCTTAATTCGGATGCGTAGTAAAATGTATCTACATTTATATACCGTAACATGGAGAGTTATTAATATATTGTCATTGTAGTATTATATCTACAATTTCAAAACTCAGACCAACACAGACACATTTGCGTAGACTGTGTCCGTATTCAAATAGGCGCAGACACACTGATGGCTGAAAATGTACTGCTCCTGGATAAAATAAAGAAAATATTATAGCTAAAACAGTTGCTACATCAAATAATTAAAATTATGTATTTCGTTTGTTCAACGATCAATTGCATTGTACAATTATTGTAAAGTTGTCTATGAATTATTTTTACTTTACATCAAATCACCATTAGTTTATCGAATTAATGAAAGACATAGTAAGCTGCTACTTAACATCAACATACTACCTTACCTTGTTTGGTATAGCGTTTCCCCTCCTTGACCTCACCTGTCTAACCGTGTTCACCACGCTGACTTTCTGCTCTATCTCCATCTTCTGTATCAGGACAGAAACCACACAAAACAGACAGCTCCTTTCACCGCCAGTTCTTAATGAAAACAAAACGGATATTGGTTGATAACATTGTACAAACCCTTTTCGAAAAACAATCATAGAATAGTTAAGAAATACAATATGTACACAATACGTACCATGACGGTGACACTTTAAACATGCATCTAAATCAGAACAACGTTATATATACAAAACCAACATTTCAACAAAACAGTTACATACATGACACATTTCTTAAATAATATGAGCTATATGTATCTACAAATATAATTTATGGTAAAATCTTGCTTATTATTACACTTTTGTAAATTATACAACTTGTCACAGGTATTTAACTATATGTTGAAAATTAATATTTTACTTGAAAACTGTCCAATTTTATCATCAAATATTCAACGTTTGTTGTACAAAGATCCATATCAACCATAACACAAAAGCAACGCATACTTTTCAAACTTATCCAACATGATGGTAGTATACATGAATGGACTGTCACATCAATATGTAGAAAATGACAACTAAGATTGGCGCCAATATGTATAATGAGTATACTTCGTAAACCATAGAGACTTTCACAGTTTGACTAAAGATAGGATATAGAACGGACCGCTCTCCGGCTTTAGTCCATCACATGGAAATGAGGTTTGAGCACGTTGATTGTTCAGTTGTTGCATGAAAGGTGAATGAAAGTTTCGTTTTAAATAGATGTGAATTGATAGACGGTAACTTTTTTTACTTAAGTTGTATATACCTGATTCAGGAGATATACTACATCACTGTGTCAGCGTATTATAATGAACCAAATGTAAACATTACACATAGGTGAAGTTGACAGTAAAGAGTAAATAGTAGGTAATAAAAAAGCCCTTGGTAGCAAACGAACATACGCAGTTTTGCCCGAGCAATAACAATGTGACAATATTGTCAGAAAATTATCTCCAAGTCGTATACGTTGTAATTTATCATGATTGAAAAAGTGTTAAAAAGTCTATTTATTATTTTGGACTCCTGTGTTTCTTACCGTTACGTAGATCTACAAACGTCTTAAATATGTGCTATTGATGATATTTTACATTTAAAAACCAACAATATAATTTGGTCGGACCACACGTGCTACCTACATTCATTACGGTCCGTCCCTATAACTGAGACAAGATAACGACCAAACATACCATATATTATTACGTTGGCTAATTTTGCCTCTCTTTCTCTCTCTCTCTCTCTCTCTCTCTCTCTCTCTCTCTCTCACACACACACACACACACACACACACACACACATATATGCGCGCGTGCTCGATTATAGGAGTGCATTCTAGAAGCTAACGTGGACATACTAGAAGCTAAAATGGACATACTAGTAGCTCAAGTGGACATACTAGAAGCTAACCTGAACAGACTAGAAGCTAACCTGGACATACTAGAAGCTAACCAGAACTGACTAGAAGCTAACGTGGACATACTAGAAGCTAACTAGAACAGACTAGAAGCTAACCTGGACATACAAGAAGAGCTAACCTGGACATACTAGAATTTAACCTGAACAGACTAGACGCTAACGTGGACATACTAGAAGCTACCCTGGACATACTAGAAGCTAACCAGAACAGACTAGAAGCTAACGTGGACATACTAGAAGCTAACGTGGTCATACTAGAAGCTAAAGTGGACATACTAGAACCGAACCAGGATATACTAGAAGCCAACATGTACCTACTAGAAGCTACCCTGAACAGACTAGAAGCTAACGTGGACATACTAGATGCTAACATGGACATACTAGAAGCTAACCTGGACATACTAGAAGCAATAACAATCTAAACCAAACTCAACAGCACGTTATTGGTATCATCCATGCTACATGTATCTTGTAAAAACGGCTGTACATGAGACATTGTTGTGCATGTATCTGGAATATAATTATACAACAATAATAAAATTAGAAGAAAGATTACTATACATACAGACAATGAATTACAATTGGTCCCTTTATATCAGTTCCTGCATAAGCTCGTTCTACATCTATAACCAATTGTAAAAATGATGTCGGGTCTGCAGGTACGGGTTGGTCTCGTTTCCAGCGTGTGAACTGGAAGTGAGACAATGTGTATTCCTCTGTCTGACCCTAAAATGTGTATTATATAGATATTGATACTATAATACCATGGTTCAGAGTAGCAACACTGTTGCAAACAGAACACAAAACAGTAACACATTGAACACTGCATAATTAATGTAAAACAAGGCAAACATTGTACATTAAAACATACGTTTCAATGTTCAGTAGCCAGTAATTGTTGAACAAACTGGAAATGTACAGTAAACTAAGAAAACAATGTACAGTGGCTGTAATTACTGAGTTACTTGATATTTACTTTATTATCTCAAC
This sequence comes from Panopea generosa, assembly GCA_029582155.1. Taxonomy (NCBI): domain Eukaryota; kingdom Metazoa; phylum Mollusca; class Bivalvia; order Adapedonta; family Hiatellidae; genus Panopea; species Panopea generosa. The sequence goes on along the minus strand of CM055912.1, from coordinate 29,504,235 downwards.
AGTAATATGTATAAATTTTGAAATTTCAAAACAGCGTTATATGGAATTATACTGTCTACATCTTTCAAAAGTAACCGCCCGAATTTGAGGGGAGATAATAAAGCAGAAAAGCTCATATTTATCCGGTTCATAAAGATAACATATGGTAGAATAGTGAACGTGCTATACTCTAATTATCAGAGATATGTAATATCGTTGCTCTATTGTACACGATACTGTACAAATATATGTGTATTTTCCCGCGTAGACGGATAAAATTAAGTTTGCACCATAATCATGTAACAGGTTCATGATATTGATTTTTAAAAAAACTGTAATGACACAAAATCGAATGACAGAAATACAAATAAGAAAAAAAAATCGTTTCTGGTGTAATTTTCACATTATTCTTTTTTTTTGTACTTACGAACTATATACACTGTAATTTAAAAAAAGTATCGGTATACATGGTTGTTGATTAAAGTACTTACCTTTTCGTAATGTGATATCACAAGTGTTCTCAGGATATACTGTGATGTTGATTTTGATTTCTTACAACTGATATGGAACGGTCCTTGCTTCAACACCTGGTTGGCGGCTGGCAGATACGTGCCAACCGTCTGATAAAAAGGAAATAGGATGTACAAGTTCAACATTATCGACTTAAATATTATGTTACATGTTAACATTAAGAAAGTATCTCTTCTAACGCTGTTGCGATAAATGAGGTGGTCAAAAAAAATGAAATACATAACCGACGATACGTACATTAAACAAATTATAAGAAAGAAATTTCTTGTGTAAACGCAATATGGTTTTGTAATAAAACAATATCGTCTCTAAATATAACGGAACAAAAGACAAATAATTAAATTTATGTTCCAGTTATCTCTACATCTACATTATTGTGGCACCATCGTCTACCACATTAATGATGACGTCCCATACAACTGCACTATCACCACAATGCCAATACATATAGCGTAAATAACACATAAACTGAAGTCGCCATTAATGAATGGATTATTATTTAACATTCATTGTTGTTTCCCTCCATACTGTATGCCTCAGTGGAAAGGCGTGACACATGTCTTATTCACTTGACTACAATCACTTCTGGGAATATTTTGTCACTTTAAGTATTCGACCCCACGGTACATGTGACATCGGCGTCTATCATATTAATGACGACTTTATTGCCAACAGCCCTATGGCAAAAACGCCAAAAACGTTGCGCAAATAACGCATATATGGACTTCACAGGGACATGGAATTGTTATATTCGCATATAGAATCATGTGAAAAGTGTGATTTTGTACACATCTGCAATAATGAGTTATGACCTTGTCATGGATATTCTCTTCGTCCAAACAAACAATGCAGGAAACATGTTGCTGCGTAACTATAAAAAGAAAGTCGGTCACGGTCCCCGGTAATGACGTCTGTGCTGTGATAAAGCGGTTCTTCCGCGAGAAACTCTAAAATAATACGATGTATAAAGTAAATCAACACAGAACATTTAGGGTTTCGATAGTGCATCAAACCCTCCTTTATCAACTTTAAATAACCCATTTATACACGCTGTAACACAAATAGACAATAGAATCGAAGACAGTTATAATCATATTAACTTGAAGTGGACACAAGTGTTGTTTTCCACGCATTTGTTTGTATGCTCGTATTGCTTATAAATTATAACCTGGAAGCTGTGAAACCAATTACCAATTATACTCTTGCCCATGTATTGTATTGGCATATTCATAGATGTACTTATGGATCTGTGTAACAAAACATTTATGCAAAATTTAAACAAAATTAATAGTCTACATTAAGTTTATCCAAGGAGTATTTTCATATTAGAGTTAAATGTAGCATCCTGTTGATTTGAAACATATCAAATTGGACATGTGCCCGTAGACAGTTTTATTTTTGTTTTAAACTTGTGATTTTAAATAATGTTATTACATATAACAAAGAATAACTGACATTTATAAAGACCGCATTTATATAACTCGACGAACCCGTCTTTTTTGGCACCATTACCAGAGGTCTGTAGCGGTCTCCTGTTTAATTAAAGTAGTACATACACGTTATACACACCTCTTAATCTTACACATCAGGAAAATAAAACATACACATATTTAACAGTTTTATTTGCAATACTTCTCCTGCAAAATGCAAATCACGACGACATTAATATCGAATTGTATTGTTTAAAATATTTAGTACCAATCTGAGAAGAAATCAGATGCTTCCACAGGTAAATACAACTGTTTGTCACATTACATATTTGATAGAGTAAGGCTCGAACACACGACCTTAGAGATGAAAGATAAGTTGTCATAAGACCACTCGGTCACAGAACACCATTGGTAGTTAAATGTAAGAAATAAGGTAAACAGAGAATAATAGAACTATTTTTGCAATGGGATATGGATATCACACTGTATGTTGTATGGAGAATAAATCAGACTAAATCAGACTAAATGACTCACATTTCTATTGTTTCAATATATTTGTTGACTCAAATTAATATTATAATTTTATATTGTATTAGGTATTTAAACACAACCAAATGTTTATACCAGGGATAGCAGCTCCCTTTCTGTTCTTGTCACGGTAATGAATATGTTTGGCTATCGCGTCGATCTCTTCTTCAGGTTTTCTGTCAACCTCTGTTCCAATAATCTGTCGGAATACAATATAAATAATTCATTTTTTTAAGAATAATGTTTCATGTGTATGTTTACTAGCTCACAAAAAAAAACATATACCATCAATGGTATAGCTTTCAGTTCATTAAGAACTTTATGAACCTATACATGTTTCAACATATATATTCATGTATGACCAAAATAGGTGTGGCCAAATTCTTCTTCATTTTCCGTATAAGGTACTACACCACTATTGGTGTATATTCGTACTAGCATCTGTAGTGCAGAAACGAGTCTATGTATTTCTAAAAGCATGTTGTACAGTGCAGTTAAAAGATTAACAGCAAGTCCGCTTGACTATGGTCTGATATTGATGGACTGATTATGTAGCTTAAAATTGTCTATAAACCTGTGTTGTTAATTCAAATAGAGTGTCTGTTTTTGTTTATACTACAACAACCATATATATAACACCTATTATTCTAAGAGTATCAAAACAGTATTAATTATGTTACATGAAGTTAATACAGTCAGGTATTTAGTTATATCAAATTTGCCATATATATGTAACATTAAATAGCAACATATAAACTATACCCTGTTCATGAATATATATTTGAGAAATTCTGCCAAAATAAAAATGCATGATATTGTACAAAATTTGAAGATAATACATTCATGTATTTAACAATATCGAATCTACCATAATATATATGTAACATTACTTAGCAAAATATATAACCATACCTCATTCACGAATATATATTAAATAATTTTGCAAAGTTAAAATTGTATGATATAAAATTTGGCATTCATAAACGTTGTGTTTTTTATAATGTGAATTAATGGAATAGATTCACTTACTTCATCTGCAGAATATATTGATTAAATAAATATCAAAGTACCTTGTACTGCTTTTCCAGTTGTTCAGTATTGGCTAATGCGATATTTTGAAAGTCGTCTGCTTTGATAGGTTGACTATCAAATGTTAAGGAGTGAACCACGGCGTTATGAAGGTATTAATTTTGTACCTAAATAGAATGGAATTGATTATACGGCTTTATAGATGTCTGTATTTATTGTTTGCGAATTTCATGTCTAAAATTCGCAAACTGCGTTTGTTTATGTTTTTGTCGATTTGTTTTATTAAGATCAGAAAGGTTAAATGCCATATCCATATCAATATCATATACATTACAGTTTATACATATCCAGTTTTATTGATGGAAGTAGAACATAGTAACCTCAGTTATTCTAAAACTAGCTGATTAATCTCTGCATGTATCCATGATCTCAGCGATGAGAAGTAATTGATGTTGAAACTAATTTTTGAATACATAGAGCAGACATTGGCCATCACATGTACATTGTGTATAAAATTATGTTTTGATAATCAATATAAATTATTCAATTACCTCATTTTGAACCATGTTGACCCTCTGTCCTCTCATCCCCATAACACATCCAAATATATCTACTGACTTCTCTGTTTCTACTTCTGCAGTTAGACTGTCAAGTGCTATATATGTTCCAGTTCGGCCGATTCCGGCACTGTAAATCAGACAAGTATACAATATATAGATATAACATACCGTCCCATTACAGCAATAAGGTACCAAGCGTATATGAAATAAGAAGGCACTTGGTATCTTTTTCCATCAATGGGGTGAAATGATCTGTATCAATCGTAGGCCATATGATAAACTGTTTATCCCAAAATAGTGCACTTTGAGTTGTGATTTAGGTTTTTAAATAACACTTTGTGAAGTATCTGAAATACATATTTAGGCTTATAAATGACACTTTGTGAAGTATCTGAAATACAGATCATAGCTTTTGAATACTTTATCTTGGAAATAAAAACTGCTAGATATTTTAGATTATTCTTCAGCTATTCCAGATGACGTTTCAAGAGTTTGTCTAACAGATGGCAGTACATATTATGTAGTACTACAACAAACTGCCCAAACAGTGGATTAGCAATCCATGTTGTGATGTTTTTTTCGACTGTATCATATGAACGACTAGAAAATAGAGCCCGATTTGATATTATATCACAGAATCAAGTCGATTTGATACAGTGTCTTATTAGTGCTATAGTTATATACTGTTTCTCTCATGTGTTGATGATTGTACATGTATGCCGCCCTAATGGGCCTACATGATTTGGCTCAGAATAAATACTAATAGTTGCACCGCTAGACCTCCAACTTTAAAACGCGAAAATGTCAATATCGGGTATGAGTTTAATGTTGCATAGATCATTATATGTAGTGTATTTTCTTTAAATTAAAATAACTAGACTAAGTGAAATTTATATATCTAATTTAACACTTGACCTTACGCAGGCTGTCCTTGAAACAAATTGAAAAAACAATCAACGATAAATAGTGTTTATTTCGCCTCTATTGTGCTAAGGAAGGTCAGCTATATCTAAATAAATACTACAATGTATTTGTTTTTGGATAAAATATCATTGCATCACAAACCGATTGATTTTATTTGACATAAATGAAAAAAAAATGCTAATAACTCAATGTACGATCCATAAGAAAGTAAAACTTACCTGCAATGTACAATAATCGGACCACCCAACCTCGTCTGTACACTTTGTACCGTTTGTCTAAGTTCAATAAGGCTGGTGACGGTATCCGGCACACTTCTGTCCGGCCAGGCCGTGAAGTGTATCTGATGTAATGTCCGTTGCACTGGATACTGCGTAATATTAAATATATAACATTATATAATGAGAAACATGTTTATTTACGTTATCTTAAAGAACTTACAAATGTTTTAAATGCGGCATTGATACACTTTTGTTAGACGATACAATAAGTATACTCATATATCATAACCAACAAATACTCGTTATGTTTTAGAAAACAGGCGTTAAATAAGAAAATTGTAAAATATGACAAAGGCACCTTTTAATAAAATATCCATAAGTCGTGCAAAAAAATAAGACATTTCTATATTCAAATTGTTAATTAAATTACAAAACATTGACGCAAATAGTAGTGGATACAAGACATTAACAAATGCCGGTATCTATGTATCACTACGTCAGTTGTTAACGTCACCGAAAGCTTAGTAAACTGTAGATTAAAATATTTTTGTTAATTTAAATGACTAGTTATATGTAAAATGTTAAAGAATCATACTAAATAATTGGCGATTAAGTTTGGTTTTTACCCTTATCTACTTTTTCCTGATATACGTCATTCGGCTAAACAGTCAGTTCAATTTAAACTCTTGTCGCTTGAGTAACTCAGTTCAGCGAGAGAGTTTTAAGGATAAAACGTATAATATATTTGCGGCCATTAAAAGCCTTAGATACAATCGCAAATTAAAAAATTACAGTATACTAAATGATATAGTTAAGATAATTCAGTTAGCTTAGTCGGTTATATCAATGTATTAATCAAGGGGGGGGGGGGGTGGGGGGGGGGAGCGTGAATTCGAAACCCCGCATGGCCACTGTGACATACGACATTACGTCTCAATGACATTCGTCTCTCGCCGCTGATTGAAGTGGGAATGTAATTAGTTACTTGCGGTGATGTGTGTACTTGTTAACCTTCAAGGATCACGCTTAAAGCAACACATCCACGTTTAAACTTTTTTAAAAAGTTTTTAAATTGAGTTGTGAGCACATTTCCCATACATAAATATATGGTCAGTGAGCTGTATATGTGCTAACAAACACTATCCAGAACGCTTTAGAATTATAAAAAAAGATGTCCAAATTATAAAGCGTGACAAACGCTTTATATATTATTTTTAAATTGTCGAGGATTCCAACTTGGCTTCAAATTGAATTATGCGAGTCGTATTAAAAAACTTCACGTTTTAGTGCGTAGTGTACTTTACCTGCCTTGAAAGTCATTTTGACATTTATTTTTTTTACTCGGGTGAGTTACACACTTGTTTTATAAAGTGTTAGTCACGCATTATAATTTGGGCATCATTTTGTTCCGGATTGTATTTATATGCTCATATACAGCTAATTGATCATATGTTTGTATGGGAAATGTGCTCATAACTCGACTAATTTTTTTTTTTAAAAGTTCAAACGTGGATGTGTTGCTTTAATATAAAAATCAATCAAAACAAAAACATAAATTTAGTTCGTAAGTATTTAATATAAGAACATACTTTAGATACGTTGAATACTCTGACGATAAATTCAGCAAAGACGTCCTCTCGCTCACATAACACAGTGACGCCACCGTAACTGATAGTATGTTCTGGGTTCTGCCGGTACTGCTCACATTTCATTTTCTGTAGTTACGATAGGTACATGTTATAATGATATACTATGTAGTTTATTATAGGAGTTGTTTCCCTTGATCGAAAATGTAACAAAGTTTTACACGCGTATATAATATTGATATCACAGGCTTAATTTTGTGTTGATAAATGGTGCATTGTTCCATACATATGCACTTACGTGATAAAACATAATAATGAAAAATACACTTGTAGTGTTGATTAGTTATGCTTTGTCCATTGCACTACAATGTAACACTACAATTAACGTTATAACTACAACGTAAAACTATAGTATAACTACATCAAAAACACAACTTGTCAAAATTTACCCCGACTTCCATCAGATTAGTAAGCATGACGACCTTCTCTACCTTCTCCTGCCAAACCATCCTCCAGAACGTCACAAAATCCTCCATGTGCTGGCTCGTAGGACCTACATGTAAGTAAAAGTGTTTGTTGTTGCTCATAAATGTTTAAATGATACGTAAAGACGTCTGAGAAACCCTACGACGTAAGATACGCCAATTTATTATCAACGTTTCAGCTGTCTGGTGGACATTCTAATGAAAATACATATGTCATGGAAAATCTATTTAATTCTGATGATGTTTAAATGTTGTGTTTTTGACTGTGCACACGTAGGTGTAATGCTATTAACATGTTGTTACCAATTATAAATATGAATATAAAATTTAGAATGTATAAAACTAAAATGCAATCAACATCAAATTAATCATGTAGACTTTACAAATAACTTACCTAGAGACGCAATGTATGCATTCGACTTGTTGTACCCCTGTAACAATTAATATCATACCTAATAACATGCAAATAAAACTATTTTAAACTTTTAAAGTCTTGATCCAGCAATTTGTAAAGAGTTTAACAATATTTATCTTATGTTAGATAAACTCAATGCGCCGGACTATGCATGTATTAGATAGTTATCTATGTTAGATAAACACAATGCGCCGGACTATACGTGTATTAGATAGTTATCTATGTTAGATAAACACAATGCGCCGGACTATGCATGTATTAAATAGTTATCTATGTTTGATAAACACAATGTGCCGGACTATATATGTATTAGATAGTTATCTATGTTAGATAAACCAAATGCGCCGGACTATGCATGTATTAGATAGTTATCTATGTTAGATAAACACAATGCGCCGGACTATACGTGTATTAGATAGTAATCTATGTTAGATAAACACAATGCGCCGGACTATGCATGTATTAGATAGTTATCTATGTTTGATAAACACAATGTGCCGGACTATACATGTATTAGATAGTAATCTATGTTAGATAAACACAATGTTCCTGACTATACATGTAAAAAATAGTTATCTTTTGCGGAAATAATTACAGTTATACATACGTCTAAGAAACTAGCGTTTATAAAATCCGTACTGCCACCTAGTAGATGAACTCTTGAAACGTCATCAGGTTTAAAATGATTACATATCGTATTCAAAAGCAACGATTCATCGTTAAATAACACTCTGTATTTCAGATACATAACATTACGGCAACTAGAACATATATAAAAACTATATTATTATTATTATTATTATTATTATCAAAATTATTATTTTTCGAAATTTGATTGATCAGGACTTTGATCATCAACACAACTTACATGGGTAGATGCCTCTGTATCTGTTTTTCGAAATGTTTGATGGTTTGGACGCGTCAGTATACGGTCTTGTCAGTCCTTTTGGGAATTTCTGAACAAATAATCATATTAAATTGGATGATCAAGTTGTACAGTTGTTAAAAAGTCAAACTACACCGACGAAATATTCTTTAATTTTCATAAAAAAGCAGTTATTCAATACATGCATGTACAAATAAAATGTAAAATGACAATGTGTGGTACGTTGCTATGCTAAAACCCATTTCTCTTTTTCTACAGTACATATCATTTAAATATGAAATGGCACTTTGTGGCTGGTTATTATGCTAAAATCCCTTTTTTCTCTTTACATTGTACGACGATTCTTCTATTAGCTATTATTGATCGAATTATTCCATGTAATGTTTTGTGTGTCTGCGTGTGTTTTAAGTCATTTCAAGATATGAAGATGGCATAAATAGGTTAATTGATAAGAAATGCATATTTTACCAACTCTTCGTTGAATTAGGCGTATACTGGTTATATACCTGGAACTCCTTCTCAAAATCTGTTTTCTGGTTTACATATTCCAGCAGATTGTCAACTTGTATTCTATTTCTCTTCAAACCAGCAATATTATAGTACGTGTCTATCTGTGGATCAGCTGATGAATTTACAATATTGAGTTATATAAAGTGTTAGTTAAATGTGTTTCATTTTTAACGACAGACATTGAACAAGTCCTATAACATAAAATAATGTATTTGAGTGAATAAATAAAAATCAAAACAAATATTTCAAATATATAGCAAAGTGAAATTGATCATGTATTATATTATTATATATGATAAAATGATCAATTTGAAGTACAAAACGTGCTCACGAAAATAAGATGTACCAAATTGTGCCAACCAAAAATGAAGACAAGAACCATTCGTTTAAATCTCTTGGACTAGTTATGTAACATATTTTCTTCTTCAATGCGTATTTGTTATGTCACAGCTAAAATAATTGAATAACTGAAATACAAACAAGAATCCTGTAACATGGATTCAGTTAATGTGTAAAATATCAAGTTTTGCTTATGTCATTATTATTTTGTTTACGTCAAAACTGCACTCAACGCCTTAAAATATGAACACTTTCTTTTAGATATACTTAGACATGTGTCTACCTATACCAAAGTACAAAACAAAAGCAATATACAGTTTCAGTTTAGACTTACTATTAACATTATCGGTTATTTCAGATCCTTCATCAATTTCCTCTAACACATCATCTGCATCCACGTCTGTCTCCTGATTGTATGGAGATGATAAACGAATCGACCTTTGTGGTACTGCATGTAGTTGACCACATAAACCTGTTATTTCAATACTTACATCTTTGTCTTCTGTTGTATTTTTCACTTTGTTTGGAACAGCATAGATGTAGCCTATAATTATTCGATTTTGTTATATAATAGCCCATGTATTACATTTCAAGTATAGTTGAACTATACCGTAGCCGGTGAACATCCTGGAATGGCACAAAACATACTATAGACGCACAATTGGACACCCGAGCAACCCTTAAAGTTGCCAAATGAATTGATTAACAATGCAAAATGCCATAATCTTTTCTCAAATATTAAGTATTTGACAACATATAATTCACTCGCTCAATTACTTATTGATAAATACCTAGCCCAATTTAAAATGATGCTTGATGTTTTTTTTTCTTATTTCATATTCAGTAAAATATACTTTTAAAACTTTTATCTTCATGTTCAAAGATATTATCATTTACGATGAGGTGAGAATCAAGCATTATTGACCCTCAACTCTAACATATCAAAGCATATTTGTTTATTAGAATAGAACACAAATACACGGCACGCAGTTACGAATGTTTAGAATAAAATATCCAATTAATATAATCTGTATTTAAACAGGTCTTGAAATTTGCACGAGCTGTTCATGATATTGCCAACTATAGAAAGCAAGTGTGTTAAGTTGTTAATTATAAATAATGACCACACAAGGTATCAAGGACTATCATAAACTGAATGTCAACACAGAAAGTATCTTACTTGTATCAGGGTTGTTGTCATTCAATTGAGCGGGTGTAGTTGTTTTGTCATTGTTTCTTGGTGCAGTCTTCTTTCTGAAATTAAATTTATGAAGACAAACATATGTTTATAGAAAAAAATTATTCAACGGCGACTATCGAATACCGTTATAAAATAAAAAAGATGATATATTGGATACTTGGATACCATTCATTAGAAAGACCAAATACGCCACAAACGACACATTTGCAAACAGTACATTAAGTGACTTAATAAGAAAACCAAAAATAAATAAACGCATTGGAATGCAATTTTCGCATATTTCACTATAGCTCAAATGATTAAGAATTGATATGTTCAGATTCATACAAACACGTATACAATATTATATAAATAATTGTTCGGTGATTAAACAATAATGAAATGATGTTAAAATAATTACTTATGTGACAAAATTATGTTATTAAAAAAGCATGAGATAGTAAGAATATCATACGCTAATATGTCCTAGTACACTGAATTAAACATAATAGATATTGTTTATTATTATATCTTTTAATGAATCTAATACAATGGTAAAATATTATATTTACAATGGTAGCATGATAAAATATCTTATTAACAATGGCAACATGGTAAAATATCTTATTACATGTTTCAATGGTAACATGGCAAAATATCTTATTAAAATTGGTAAATGTAACATAGACTCGTATTTGTATCTAAATCACCAAGATACATGTAACAACACTGTATTAGTTTGTTTACAATAAACACGAAAAGTATTACTTTATCTAGCCTAGTGTTTATTTAATATAACGAAAATAACAATATTTATATTATTATAATATTTAATCATTAAATATTATATTAAGCTATATATACCTTCGCATCAGGATAATAAAGGCAAACACAGCTCCGATAACAAGTAATATAAAGACGGCACCTCCAACTGCTCCAGCTATTATACCAACTGGTACTGTATCCTCATCCCCGGCTTGTGGCTTCGCTTCTGTTTGTCCAACAGGAAGAATAGTCGTAGTCAGCGCTTTATCAGTAGATGTCATCGCGCTTGACGTCTGTTGAATGGCTATAAAACACATTTCGAAAGTTAAGGAAATCTGTAAAATATTGTCAGTTTTACTCCGATACATGCCATAGAAGCAGCCTATATCCACACATTATGAATAAGAATCATGTTAGAACTTAACTTTGACACCGTTATAAAATATTCAATATATTTTTATTATGATATTCTAATTTTACATTTGTTATACACTCAATTTTTATCCGTCACGAACAGAAGAAAATGTAAGAGTGGTTATTGGATAACAGCTGTATTATGTGCCTGTTAGTTAGGTTTCAATTTGTTACAAATACACCATCGATTGCATTGAGACCACTGAATGTGTATAAGATTCGTGTGTATGTGTTCACAGTTAAGAGTACTTGAGCTGACAAGATCTTTATTGGAATTTCAAATCGTTGGTAGTACGAGTTTGCTTTTAAACTGTTTAAAACAAACGTTTTATAGAAATAGTTTTACTAATAAAATGAATGAACAATGATCTACTAGTTTTAAAATTATAACAAAAAGAATGGTGACAGTTATATCATGAGGTTGTCTGATTTAAAACAGAGCCATGTTGCGGATTTTATGTGGCAGCTGATGCTTTAATTTGACTAGTGAATGTGTCAAATAATCACTGGATGCCATTATGCTCATTACCTGGTCATAAGTGACATATAAGATATAGAGATACCGTTTAACACGGACTATTATAATGTAATACTAAAATAACTGGGATGTTCCTTTTAGATAAAGATATGCACGTTCATAATTGTGAATTTTTATGAAACATTTAAAATGTACGTACTTACACATAAAACTAGTAGTATGATACCGTACGTTAGTTTAAACATATTTTATTGCCATATAGACACATATTACAATATATACCATGCATAAAGTCAAACACAATTTTTGTTAAAAAGGATAACGCTCCTTCTGACTGATAAGGAAATTCAATAAATAGATGATTATTGTTTCTATATTTAAAAATGTGTTATTTTCAGAGCAATGAAATTAAATATATTACATAAAGGAACAATATAATCATTTACATTTTGAAAAGAGTTAAGGACTTACTTGTTTCACTTGTATGTTCTACTGTATTACATGGTGGTCCCACTATTCCATTATGACATCCGGATAAACATCCACCAGTATTATCACAAACTGACGAATTATTTGATGGATTGATACATTTTTATTGCATTTATATTCACAGAAACGTCCATAGTATGTGTGATTGCAATTGTTACAGTGTCCATTGACAACATTGCATTTTCCGTCTAAACAATTCGAATTACACGATTCGTTACATAATTTTCCCCAGTAACCGTTATTACAAGGTACGCACATATTGCCATTATAATACTTGAACTCAGGACAGTGACAACCACTTGGTGATTGTAAACACGGATAACAAACTCCATCAGATTTCATGTAGTAGTCCTTCGCACATCCTTTATTACACAAACCAGTATATATATCACACGTGTTGTTCTTACAGCCGACTGGACAGTTTGATTCACAAATTGAATCCCATCGTCCACGAGGGCATGAATCACAAACAGATGACGAAAAACATGACTTACAACCAGAAGAGCATTGATTGCATGCGTACCCACCACCATAGTTATATAGGTGAAACCCGCCATGACATGTGTTACAATGACTACTATTCGTGCATGATTTACACTTCGCTGTGCATATTGAGCAGTAACCATAATTATCGGAATAATACTGCTGATAATAGCCGTCAATACATCCATATGTACAATCGGTCTTAGAACAGGCTCCATCTTTACACATATTACAATTTGTCCAACATGATTTTGAGTAATATCCTGATTTACACTTTGAACAGAATGATGAGCTATTACATTTTACACAGTTTGTTGGACAGTTAACACACGTTGTATACGAATCCGATTCCAATGTAAAGAATCCATCTTTACACACTTTACAATTATAATGATTACCAATACATATGGCGCAATTGTCCTGACAAGAATAACAGTATCCGTTGGTATTGTAGTAGCCGTCTTTACACTGTGTACATGTACTGTCGTTGTTACACGTCACACATTTTGTACTGTCACACTGTGCATCAGCACCGCCGGTAGGAACTTAAATGGGTATATCATTATTAAGTTCATATACATGTTATCATAACTGAAAACTACATTTGAGGTTTCATACGGCACAGTGTTCTTCATGTTGAATGTAGAAATCTATTTTAATCGAAGAAAACTCTTTATTTATCATTTGCGATTATCACGCAATTATAATTGTTAACGAAAACAATATGACTGCGCCAATTAAATGTCAATGATATTCATAAAATATATGAATCAGGGACGATATTGGGACTCTTTTAAGGTCATGATCGAAAATAGGTAAGACAATAGATCAGGGTAAGAACAAAAATGGGCATATCATTATTAAGAATTACCATTCATGTACATGTAATCATGATTGAAAACTACGTCTATGTATTCATACGGCACAGTGTTCTTCATGTTGATTTAAAAATATACAGGAACAGATTGAAGGCCAAGAGAATTTTTTTATTATTTCAGATTGATGATTAAATTGTATACGTGACCCAAAAGATATGTTCAATGCAATCTCATTAAAATCTAATCAACTTAAAGCTTCCACACTCTACGCGCAGTAGCTCTGACGGCGTCGCATATAAGGTCTGCTCAGATTGACCTTTCCGCCAGCCAATCAGAGCATTGCTTACACGATTTTGAAAGCAAATGTAGAAGTCTATTTTAACCGAATAAACTCTTAATTTATCGTGTGCGACTATTACGCGATTATAAATGTTACGAAAACAATATGGCTGCGCCAATTAGATGTCAATGATTTTCATAAATTATATAAATCAGGGACGATATCGGGACTAGTTTATTTAAACACCAATTAAGAAAGATCACTATGACCGAATCAACACCCTGGAATTTGTTTGTAAGAATGTATCAATCGATGTCATATTGTAAGTCTCAACAAACGGCGCATGTACCTATTAATCTGATTGACTGAATTGTTATGAATAGTAATTACATGAAAAGTAGAATTTAATGCAATGTTGTCAGATATACTTTGCGTAGAGTATGGAAGCTTAAAAGTTGATCTGATTTTAATGAAATTGTGTACAATATTCTCTTGGAGGCGAAGTAATGTTTGGTTTTTATGTATATATGGTAAACTGTACATGAACACCAACATAATATTGTGACGATAATTTCTATAAGCTTTATGTATGCAAGCACTTGGCTGACCACACTTATATATAAGGGGGCATACCTTGTTAAATTATGCTAATGTATAGTATATTGTAATTGACTATTTATTTAACCTAATATTTTCTATTGATTAAACCATTATGATCTAAGGTCAGAAAGTAGTTTGACAAATCGTACATGAAATGAACTGTAAAAACCACATAAGCAGCAAGAATATAATCTTACCAAAAAGTGCAAACTTCCAATATGCACAAACTGTGTATTTGTTCAAAGCCATTTCACTTAAATGCTAGTTGTGGTTACGTCCTAAAATGAAGAACATCATGGAAATAGAAATACAGGCTAAGGTAGACATTATAACGACATATATACAGGTAGGTTAAGGTATGCAGTAATACATAGGAAGAGTAGTACATGTAGTTGGAGTTCTAAATTAGGAGTAGAAGTTGCGATGATAAATTATGACCAATAGAAGTCGAAACTGAATATTAACAAAAACATATCTTACATACAACGCAGTATCTAACTAACCACACAATTTTCTGTTTTTATAGTAGTCCGTACTGACACTAGTTTCCAATTACAAAATTGATGTAGTGATACGTGATTTCTCTACCCAGCGTTAAGCCTGAATTATCAGGATATTGTAAATATATATAAAGGCATGTAGCGATAATATTTAATATGGAAACTTCCTCATTCGTTTTATGAATGGGTTCTGTTTTTTGTCTTGTATTGACACGATTTATAAACATAGTATATACATAAACTTGCAACGTATTTAAACTTGTCAAAGAATTGTGTTCTGTACAACATTGTGAGCATTGTTTTATGATTATGCACGCTGTATTATAGTGTACAGGAAATGTGTTGCGATTGCATATATCACTGAGATAAATAATCATAAAAAAAAATATCAAAAAAATTATAAAAGAAGTTGTTTAACATATAGTTTTGCGAAGATCATAACCTCCGGGCGTATCGGAGGCTATTCCGGTACTGTAAAATATACTAGGTATATGATAAAGCTAACGAACACATGTATATTTCGCAAATGTACTGGTAACATAGAACCAGATACAAGTCTACGAACATTACCAAGCAATAATATAATAATGTGCTAGTATTTATGTATAAGAAATCTTCAGTCAGTATTCAGTGGAGATTGGCTTTACAACTGACCGGTGGTCAGTAATAGTTTGACGCGTAAATAGCCGTGCGCGCTTTCATATTAATTAAAATTTGTTATAATAGGCTTAATAAGTATTAGTATTATCATAGTGTTTCATAGTATAGATTGTTAAATTATAGTCAATGTTTATTTTAAAACCCATGGAAATAATAGAGAATAGATGAAGTTATTATTAAAGTAAGTAAATGGAGAAGTGGTTAGTTTTGATGTGTCCAAATGAAACGTATACATCTTCTTACTAGTTAAGGAGCGAGTGAGTAGCGCATTGCCTACATAACGGAGCTTTAGCAAAATGCTAAATAAAAAACATCCGTAATACAAGCATAATAGCGTTATTCTTTTGAACAGTTATTATACTTCTTTAGGGTTTATATTTTGTAAAATTATCATGCCTTTTTTGAAAATATACCCATCTTTTGGAACACATAATTGCTTGACCGCACCATCAATTTCATTAATATTAAGACAATTATACTGTAAACGTTATATGAAAAAAATGATTCATTTGATAGCTTTGATAAATGTGAAAAAACGAAACAAGAGGACCGCAAGCTGTTGTCGACGCTCGTCGCTTTTTAAAGTACATTGTGTAGGACAATGAAATTTAAACCCGCGGTTTATGGGTCTAAAGTATGGAAACTTAGATATTCTTTGTTTGGTTTCTGTGATAGGAAAGTGTTTATGATGTTTTTTTCTCTATAGCATGATAGTTTGTTGGACCATCAAGTAATCGCTGAGGTATACATAGAACCATACCAAGACAAAGCAAATATTTACAAAGTGTATTAAGTAGGTCAATGGTAGTGATGTCAACATTTTAACAAGATCAGGTGATCAGTTTACAGAACCAATACTATTATTGATAAACAAAATAAATTTAAAAAAAAAAAAATTAAACCCGAGCCAATCAGAGGATTATGAAAACTAAGGTACCTTAGCTATATATATTGTTTGTATAACATACTTTGCATGTGTTTATGAAAGTCAATATTACACGGGTAGTATGTTGAGAAAAAGAGAAAACGTTAAGCCAAACCTAGCTATGTTCAATAAGTAGACCTATGTCTGCGATGTAAATTGTTTTCAGATCGTGATCGTGATCGGCTGCATATGAATGTGTTAAAGAAGTTGAATACTATCACATACGTAGTTTGTTCTGACACAGAGGTAAAATTGAGCTAAGCATAACACATTTACTGGACAAAGACGACATCGACGACAATACCAGAGTCATTGACTACCATCATCCAGCCGTCGTGTTTTCGTAGCATGGCGTCTCCTCCATCGTTCCTTCGATGTAGTAGTAGAAGCAGTCGCAGTAGTAACAATTTAAATGGTAAACAATTACGATGAACGACCAAACAATAATAAGCTACATCTATGTTTCGATTAATATTAAAGAGTACGATGTATACACACGTCATATTGATTGAGCAAACTGTTTGATTTAAAAAAGTAAAATATGTATGTATCAATTAACGCATATGTACACGATTTATAAAATAGTATATTTATATATTACGGTAACTTACAAAAGGACAGATAATTTATTTCAAATAAGAGTTTTATTAAGATATTGAAACTATAAATTTATATGATAGTAAATGTCAAGTTGATACTGACCATCAGCATAAATGATCAACACAAGGGTCTTCTTTGGTCGAGTAGTCTGAGGCGCCGTCTTCAGATCACTTAACTCTCACTGCTGAGGTTGTAGGTTCAAGTCCTGATCGCTTCAAAATCATTATGTGAGAAAGTTTGCCAGTTACTTGCGGAAGGACGGCGGTTCTACGCAGATTCGTTCTGATGTCTTTCTCTACCATTAAAACATCATATGCCATATATAACTTGATATGTGTTGAACATGGCGTTAAACACCATACAAACAGCACAAATAACATATCATAACATCTTCGCATTTAAAATATTGTACTTGCATCTTTTGACGACACATTAGTATAACATATTTGTAAACTTCTATAAGAAAAACATTAGCGTTTAATGTAAATTTCACGTAAATAATCGCATAAATGTAACCTTACTGTGTATTATACTACAGACATATGTATTACTCACACTACGTTGTAGTATAAAGTGGGTTTTATAAAATAACTAAATAAATGTTTAATTATCATTTATATATTAACTCATAATATACGTGTATCAGGTACCTCTACAAAAAATATATTCCTATAAGAAAACAGAACGAATCAACGACCATGTTCAAACTGTCTTAAAAGGCCACGTTTGCTCCTTCCCTTGACTTGCTGCTTCAGACAATTTGAACTGTATAGTGTTACGGAACATAAAAACACTTTAAAGTGGCATATATTCGCTTTGTATTTCAAACATATTCGTAATTATCTAATATTGTTCAAAAGAACGAGTGACATGACTTTCCGATAACAATATGTGCGTGTTAGAAACCCGAATATTTATATTATCAAATATATTTTAATTGAAACAAAAATACACTCTCAGATAAATGTGTGTAGATATCGAGCGCTGAGCACTGTTTTTTACATGATAAGCTATTTTTGCCTTGACATGGGTAAAGATAGACAGAAGTATTAGTGAACGATTCTGGTTGCTCAATATTGTATAGCCATTTTATGGCACAGACAACAAATTGGCTTCATGCACCGGATCATTGTAGTTTCACTATTACTAAATCTTGTACTTAGAGATTTAAAGGAAACAAAAGAAAACATAAACTTTGGCTACGTCAGCCAAAACATGTGGCAATGCGAAAATGTACATAATATGTTGTTTATCCAATTCTTAATCAATGTTTGAAGAGTATTATAAGGTAAATCCACCGTATGATGCTTTGTTCAAGAATACAGATTCCATGCCCTTTCCTAAGTTTGTATTTACAGTCAAACCTGTGTGAAGGCTACCTCTGTTCAGCAGCCACTTGTCTTAAGCAGCCACATTCGTTGTTTCACATGTCTATGCTTTCAGAGCAATTTACCCTGTATTAAGCAACAACCTGTCTTAAAATGCATATTTTTGCGCCTTACCGTGACTGGCTGCGTAAAACAGGTAGAAGTTCAAAAGTAGTTGAAGTAGTAGTATAAGTAGTATAAGTAGTAAAAGTAGTAGTTGTAGAATTTGTAGTAATATTAGCAGCAGTAGCAAGATGACGAGTAGTAGTAGTAGAAGTAGAAGAAGTAGCAATATTAGCAGGAGGACGAGTAGTAGTAGTGGTAGTAGTAGTAGTAGTAGTAGTAGTAGTAGTAGTAGTAGTAGTAGTAATAGCAGCAGCAGAAGCAGGAGGGTGAGTAGTAGAAGAAGTGGTAGTAGTAGTAGTAGAAGTGGTAGTAATAGTAGTAGTAGCAATAGAAGAAGGATGAATAACAGTAGTAGAAGCTGAAGTAGTAGTAGCAGCAGTAGTAGGAGGACAAGAAGTTGTAATAGCAGTAGAAGTAAAAGTAGCAGCAGCAGTAGCAGGAGGACGAGGAGTAGTAGTATTAGTGGTATTAGTAGAAGTAGTAGCAACAGTAGCAGGAAGACGAGTAGAAGTAGAAGTATTAGTAATAGAAGTAGTATGTAGTGATAATAGCAGTAGCAGGAGGACGAGTAGTAGTAGTAATAGCAGGAGGACGAATAGTAGTAGAAATAATAGTAGTAATAATAGTAGTGGTAGTAGTAATAGTAGTAGAAGTAGTAGTTGAAATAGTTCTAATATAAGTTATAGTAGTAGTAGTAGTAAAAGTAGTAGTAGTAGTAGTAGTAGTAGTAGTAGTAGTAGCAGTAGTAGTAGTAGTAGTAGTAATTCTAGCAGTAGTAGTAGTAGTTGTAGAAGTAATAGAAGTAGAAGTAGTAATAGGAGTAGAAGTAGTAGTAGTAGAAGTAATACTATAAGTTATATAAGTAGTAGAATAAGTAGCAGCAGTAGAAAGAGAACGAGTAGTAGTAGTAGTAGTAACAGTAGTAGTAGTAGTAGTAGTAGTAGTAGTAGTAGTAGTAGTAGTAGGTGGAAGAGTAGTAGTAGTAGTAGTAGTAGTAGTAGTAGAAGTAGTAGTAGTAGTAGTAGTAGTAGTAGTAGTAGTAGCAGCAGCAGCAGTAGCAGGATGACGGATAGGAGTAGTACTAGTAGTACTAGCAGTAGTATGTAGTAATAGTAGCATCATCTGTAGCTGGAGGAGGCGTAGTAGTAGTAACAGAAGTAGTAGTTGTAGCAGGAGGACTTGGAGTAGAAGAAGTAGTAGTAGTAACAGTAGCAGCAGCAATAGCAGTAGTACGAGGAGTTGTTGTAGTAGTAGTAGTCGTAGTAGTAGTAGTATTTGAAGTAATAGTAGATATAGTAGTACAAGAAGCAGCAGCAGTTGGAGGAGGACGAGTAGTAGAAGTAGAAGTAGAAGTAGTGTTAGCAGTTGCAGTAACAGGAGGACGAGTAATATTAGTATTAATAACAGCAGTAGCTGGAGGACCAGGCGTAATAGTAGTAGTAGAAGTACTTTTAGTAGTAGTATTAGTAGTAGTTGTAGTAGTAGTAGTAGTAGTAGTAGTAGTGGTAGTAGAAGTAGCAGCAGTAACAGAAAGACGTGGAAAAGTAGTAGTTTTAGTAGTAGTTGTAGCAGCATCAGCAGTAGTAACAGCAGGACGTAAAGAAATAGAAGTTGTATTATTATTATTAGTAGTAGAAGTAGTAGTAGATGCAGCAGATGTAGCAGAAGGCACGGAGTAGTAGTAGTAGTAGTGGCAGTTGTAGTTGTAGTAGTAGAAGTAGTAGTAGTAGTAGTAGTAGTAGTAGTAGTAGCAGTAGCAGAAGTAGTAGTAGATGTAGTGGCAAAAACAGTAGCAGGATGGCGAGAAGTAGTAGTAGTAGTAGTAGTTGTAGTGCTTGTAGTAGCAGCAGCAGTAGCAGTAGGACGAGTAGTAGTAGTAATAGTAGCAACAGTAGAAGGACGAGGCGTAGTATTAGTAATTGTAGTAGTAATAGCAGCAGAAGTAACAGCGGTAGTAGTAGTTGTAGTAGTAGTAGTAGAAGTAGTAGTAGTAGTAGTAGTAGTAGTAGTAGTAGTAGTAGTAGTAGTAGTAGTAGCAGCAGCAGCTGTAACAGGAGGAAGAGTAGTAATAATAATAGCATCAGTAGCAGGAGGACCAGGAGTAGTACAAGAAGTAGTAGTAGTAGTATTAGTAGTAGTACTAGTAATAGTAGTAGTAGCAGCAGTAGCAGGAGGACGTGGAGAAGTATAAGTAGTTATAGTATTAGTAGTAGAAGCAGCAGCAGTAGTAGCAAGAGGACGAGAAGATGTAGTAGTTGTATTATTATTGTTAGTAGTAGTAGTAGTAGAAGCAGCTGCTGCAGAAGGCGGACGAGTAGTAGTAGTATAAGTAGTAGTAGTAGCAGCAGCATTAGCAAAAAGACTACTAGTAGTAGTAATAATAGCAACAGTAGCTGGAGGACCAGGAGTAGTAGTAATAGTAGTAGTAGTAGTAGTAGTAGTTGCAGCAGCGGCAGTAGCATGAGGACGAGAAGAAGTAGAAGTAGTTGTGTTAGTAGTAGCAGTAGCAGTAGTAGTAGTAGTTGTAGTAGTAGTAGTAGTAGTAGTAGTAGTAGTAGTAGTTGCAGTAGCAGCATTATCAGGAGGACGAGAAGTAGTAGTAGTAATGTTAGTAGTAGTAGCAGCAGTAACAGGAGGTCGAGGAGAAGTAGTAATAGTAGAAGTAGTATAAATACCAGCATCAGAAGCAGGAGGACGAGAATTAGTAGTAATAAAAGCAGTATTTGTCAAAGTAGGACGAGGAGCAGTAGTTATAACAGAATATTAGTAATAGAAGTAACAGTTGCAGACGTTGTAATAGGAGCACGTGTACTAGTAGTAGTACGTGTAGTAGTAGCAGTAGTAGTAGTAGTAAAAGAAGTAGTAGTAGTAGTAGTAGTAATAGTAGTAATACTAGTAGTAGCAGTAGCAGGAGAACGAGGTGTAGTAGTGATAGTAGTAGTACATGTAGTACATGTAGTAATAGTAGTAGTAGTAGCAATAGTAGTAATAGTAGTAGTAGTAGTAGTAGTAGTAGTAGTAGTAGTAGTAGTAGTAGTAGTAATAGTAGTAGCAGCAGTAGCAGGATAACGGATAGTAGTAGTACTAGTAGTACTCGAAATGGTATGTAGTAATAGTAGCAGCATCTGTAGCTGGAGGACGAGTAGTAGTAGTAGAAGTAGTAGTTGTTGCAGGAGGACGAGGAGTAGAAGTAGTAGTAGTAGTAACAGTAGCAGCAGCAATAGCAGTAGTACGAGGAGTTGTTGTAGTAGTAGTAGTAGTAGTAGTAGTATTTGAAGTAATAGTAGATGTAGTAGTACTAGTAGCAGCAGCAGTTGGAGGAGGACGAGTATTAGTAATATTTGTTGTAGTAGTAGTAGCAGCAACAGTAGCAGGAGGACGAAGAGTAATTGTATAACACAAAGTAGTAGTAATCGAAGTAGTAATACAAGTAGCTGTAGCAGAAGAAACAGGGGGACGAGTAGCAGTAGTAGTAAAAGTAGTAGTAGTAGTAGTAGTAGTAGTATTAGTATAAGTAGAAGTAGAAGTAGTAGCAGCAGCAGTAACAGGAGGAAAAGTAGTAATAATAATAGCAGCAGTAACAGGAGGACCAGGAGTAGTACAAGAAGTAGTAGTGGTAGTATTAGTAATAGTACTAGTAATAGTAGTAGTAGCAGCAGTAGCAGGAGGATGTGGAGAAATAGAAGTAGTTGTAGTAGTAGTAGTAGTAGCAGTAGTTGCAGCAGCAAAAGTAGCAGGAGGACGAGATAAGTAGTAATTATATTATTTTTATTAGTATTATTAGTAGTAGTATTAGAAGCAGCTGATGCAGCAGGCGGACGAATAGAAGTAGTAGTAGTAGTAGTAGTAGTAGTAGTAGTAGTAGTAGTAGTAGTAGTAGTAGTAGTAGTAGTAATAGTAGTAGTAGTTGTAGTAGTAGTAGTAACAGTAGTTGCAGCAGCAGCAGTAGCAGGAGGACGAGAAGTAGTAGTAGTAATGTTAGTAGAAGCAACAGCAGTAACAGGAGGACGAGGAGTAGTAGTAATAGTAGTGCCAAAGTAGGACGACGAGCAATAGTAATAACAGAATATAAGTAGTAGTAGTGATAGTTGCATAAGCTGTAGCAGGAGCACGGGTATTAGTAATAGTACTTGTAGTAGTAGTAGTAGTAGTAGTAGTAGTAGTAGTAGTAGTAATAGTAGAAGTAGTAGTAGTAGTAGTAGTAGTAGTAGTAGTAGTAGTAGTAGTAGTAGTAGTAGTAGTAGTAGTACTAGTAGTAATAGTAGTAGTAGTAGTAGTAGTAGTAGTAGTAGTAGTAGTAGTTGTGGTAGTAGTAATAACAGTAGTAATGCTAGTAGTAGCAGTAGCAGGAGAACGAGGTGTAGTAGTGATAGTAGTAGTAGTAGAAGTAGCAGAAGCAGTAGCAGGAGGACGAGTAGTAGTATTAGTAGTATTAATAATAATAGTTGTAGCAGCAGTTGTAGGAGGACGAGTAGTAGTATTAGTAATACTAGTAATAGCAGTAGCAGGAGTAGGATGAGTAGTAGTAGAAATAGTAGTGTGCAACAGCAGCAGTTGCAGGAGGATTAGGAGTATCAGTATTAATAGTAGCAGTAGCAGTAGTAGCAACATCAATAGAAGAGGGACGATGTGTAGTAGAAGTAGGACCAGCAGCAGTAGTAGTAGTAGTAGTAGTAGTAGTAGTATTAGTAGTAGTAATAGTAGTAGTAAGATATATAAACACATTGGTTTCAATTATTTTTATACGAGTGTTGTTATACTACCCAATCTTAAGCCTGAATGGTCATCATTACAACCACTTATACATTTATTGTACAAATTTCATCATTCGTTTTACAACGTAGTTTCTGCTTATTACTATATTCAAACGGTGTACAATCTATAAACATCTCGTAACTTTTAACGTGTACCTGTTCTTGCTACGTTTTAGTCTTACATAAATGATACTGCTATTCATGTAAACAGTATATATAATCCGTACATTATATACTTTTAACAAAGATCCACCTTTAGAAAACTCTGCATATTAAACTGAAGAGACTTATTATGCATCTAATTGAATTGCATCCACTTTCTTAGAAAACACTTAACTACTAAATGGTTTCACAAACCACGTAATTAAAGACTATATCCAAATGAACGCTTCGTTGATCACTTTTTAAAAGTAGTAGCATAAAGTGTACTTACATGTAAAACGATTCTGTAACATTATTCACTTGGTATTCGATTTAGTAATGTATGATGCGTATTGTAATACATTAGTAAAGGTCAAAATAAATTATCTATGAATATTCACCAAAAGATGAAAAATACAATGATGTATTAAACAAGAATTACATTCTTCCAATTGTATATCAATACTAAAGAATATTATATACACATATGCTGTTTTGGTTGTAATTACGCCTTCGTTAGAGGAATAAAACATGCTGTATCTTTAGATATTATATATGTTACCCTCAATTAAATAATATATGTTATTATCAAACGAACAGTTAAATCATTTAAAATAAGATAATTAACATATAAAGATATCAAAACTATAAACATATATAGTAATGATGTCAAATTTAAAACAGATACTGAGTATGAATACAAACAATAACTTGCTAACAATGTCATCTGAAGTAGAGAAGCTGTATTCAACGGAGGAGGAGTTTCTTAGTTCAACAATCTAAATAATCATATACGTGTAGAAGGAATATCTAAACACTTTTCCTTTTAGTACAATTTCCTTCCGGTTTTGGCAATTTGTGTTTATCACATTAGAGATGAAGGCTGTCGTTACCAAATGTTAAATTTGACTTGCCAGACTAGCTTTTTAATTTACTCGCAAACCGGTGTAGTTATCCATGCAAGGTTTATAATGAATAAACAAATTTCCTTGTTCGTTTAACAAATTGGTTTCTTTACTTCATGATTTCATTGTCCTAGTATACAATTTAATGTAATGGCAAGTTATTGACATATACTAAAGTATACTAGGAACATATACAGCTATACGTATATATGTGTGATACAATAGACATCCATATCCGATTACTCACGCTGCGTTGCTGTATAAAGTGTGTTTTATAAAACCAGCTGAAAGAATAAATGGGTTTGGTATTTTTCCAAAGTGGTTCAAATAGATTATTATTTCTATTCAGATATGAAAAATATAGTTTTGCTAAAATACTCATTGGGTCCACATGGACAGAGATGTAGTCGATTTAAGGAGGGGGATGAATTTTGGAACATGTATGGACTGCGCTTTGATAAACACTGAAGTGACGGACTCCGCTTCCTTCAAAATAGTAGTAGTAGTAGTAGTAGTAGTAGTAGAAGTAGAAGTAGTAGTTGTAAGAGTATTAATAGTAGCAGTAATATCATTAGTTATATTATTAGTAGTAGTAATAGTAGTAGTAGTAGTAGTAGTAGTAGTAGTAGTAGTAGTAGTAGTAGTAGTAGAAGTGATGTTTGTAGTAGTAGTAGTAGAAGTGGTGGTGGTCGTAGTAGTAGTAGTTATAGTAGTAGTAGTAGTAGTAGAAGTAGTAGTAGCAGTACTAGAAGTTGCAACAGCAGCACTAGTAGTAGTAGTTGTAGCTGATGGTTATATATATATATATATATATATATGTGAGTGTGTGTGTATATAGTATATATTAGTAGTAATAGTAGTATTATAGTAATAGTAGTAAAAGTAGTAGTAGTAGTAAAAATAGTAATTATATATCAGAGGTGTATATACTATAAATCTTACTACAAAAATAAAACTTCATGCGGAAGGTGGTGGTTTCGATTCCCAGCCGAGTCATATCAAGTAAAAAGAATTACTAGAATTTTCCTCACTAAGAGGATAGTTTAAGGTCTGCTCGGCCAGGTGTCAGATCAATGCGACGTTAAACAACATACAACACTAACATAAAAGAAATAATGGTTTACGTTAATTTATACCATATAAATGGTCATAATGAAAATATATGAATATCAACATTTCACTTATATCGTCTGTTTTTGCATGTAAAGTATTCAAACTGAACACCTTTGGCATGGATAAACAATTTATAAATGCATATATATCAAATACAATGTTTATGTACGTATATTGATGTATACATCTGCATGTATGTAGAAAGTATATGAGTCATATGTATTACGTTTGAAACAACCGTAAATCACTTCACATGAATGTAAGTACATTTATGTATGTATGCTATCCATTAATTTATAATGTACTGATTTATGCTTGCCGTCATGTTTATTTAAAATATGTCCTCATGTGTCTAAGACCTTCTGGAAATATGAAAACAAAAGTTCAAACAAACAACAATTGCCTACCTCTAATTTTCTATTAATATATAAGAGTACGATTTACACGCATTTTGATTTAGCAAACTGTTCGGTGTAAATATGTAAATGTGTGTATGTAATCAATTATATACAACGTATCTACCTTTTTAGCGGTCAATGGTTAGAATTATTTATCCTAGGAAAATGACTATTGATCCCAAGCAGGAAACTATTGACCGAAACGCAGTATAGTTTAATAGATCACTGCTTTGGGGCATAAAATATTTCGAACTTTTCAGTGTGCATTTTCACAGGTATTTAGCTACATTCTGGATCCGTACTTGATCAAAACGTCATCAATGCCAATGCGTATACAGTCTGACGTCATTATATAAAACCTTGTTATGGAAAATGGTTTAATTATATTTTAGCGTTGAAGTAGTGGTATTTCAGTGTCAGTTTTACTTTACGGAGTATAATAAACACTTCATTTAACTGTTGTTTTATCCTGCACAAATGGAGCATTCAAATGGACTATCAACATGAGAAGGGAAAGAACGTTTCGTTTGACATTCGACCAGTTTTGTTTAGTGTTCAACCAATCAGATTAGACAATTCGTAGTGATATATAATAAGAGCATATGTACACGAATCATAAAACATTATATTTATATATTACTAACAAAGGGACACTTAATTTGTTTTAAATAAGATATTTATCCTATTAGATATAGAAGTTATAAGCATATAAAGAAATGACAGTTTATATCAAGCTGATACTGTAACTGACTACTAGCACCAAGGTCCTCTGTCTCAAGATCATTTACCTTTCACTGCTAAGATCGCAGAGTCGAGTTCCGATCGCTCAAAAGTGTGTAAGTTACTTTCGGAAGGACGGTAGTGGTTCAATCTGAGGTCTTCCTCCGCCAACAAAACTGGATAAGCCATAAATAACCTGAAATGTGTTGAATTTGGCGATAAACCCTATTAAAAAAACAGCACAAAAAACATAATCTTACTTACAATAACTTCTTTGTATTAAACGGACGAGAACATTTTCATATTGAATAATCCAAATTAAGGTTAATATTGAATTTACAAACACTTCCCCATTTAGTAGAATATCCTTACGTTTATGAAGAATTTGTTAATCATATATAAATGATGTCGTTACTCCAAGTTAAACTTGAATAATAAGTATAGGTTTTAACAGAAAAATATCATATACCGATATAGCTATTCATACAAGCTGAAAATGAATAAAATAACTTCCTTCTTCGATTTGCGAACCGGCTTCTCCGCTTTTTTATGTCATGGTCCAATACACACGGGTGTACGATTTATAAACAGTTTAGTACAATAACCATGCGGTGTAATTGGAACATAAGTATTTACAAATTAGATTTGCAAAACTGATATTTACAACTGTTACTCGATATTGGGATATAAATAGAATACATCTTATAAAACAATTGAACACCTAACTCAACTATTGATTCGCATCACTTCGTACTCGTATTTGTAAATACAACTACCTCTACCATTGTTACCATATAGCACCCGTCAACAGACACTCCAATCTCATGACCTAGCCACACCCTCAATATTTTGTTTTGAATGGGGTCTAGGCATAGTACCACCATTGAAAAAATGTCACAAAATGGCGGTTATAAATAATTCGTGTTTCTTCTTCTTTAGCAATGCATTTTCCTTATTTTAATGCATTTTTTTTTCATTTGAAGGCATTATTGGTTTATTGTGAACATTTTGAATTGTCATGTTTGAATTGTGAATTTAGAAAAAATATATATTGATGCTTTGAAATTGGGGTATGAATACATTATTTCGGAAGTCTACTTTCACTTTGTCAATAGTTTACACACTGAGCAGAAAAAAATATCTTATATGACATATGACCCCTACTTTTTTCATCATATTTTGGAAGTGCAGATGTTTACAAACAGTAAACTGTAAGTTTCACTTCTTTCATTTGGGTCTCTGTATGAATGACAAGTCTTCAGGTTACATGTATATATGACATATCCAGATTTATTGATGGGGGAAGTAGAACCAGCGTCCTTCCACGACTTACAGGCTTACTTTCTCACATAAAGATTTGGAGCGAGCGATACTCGAACATAAATGGATGGTAAATTTAAAAATAATGACGAAATGAAGAAAACAATTGCAGACTCGACTTGGTGTGTCAGCTTATCAGAGGTTCTTATAAATATTCAAACATATGGCGAACTTTGTTTCATCTCCAAATAGTTGAAAATAGGTACTTAAGCGCTTATCAATAATTGTAAATGTACCAAATTTTGTAAATGCACCAAAAACTTACTTTACTAATGAAATATTGTTATGAGCAATACAGTGGTTATCTATAATCATTGCATGATATTACAAAAGACAGACATCAAAGAGATTATGACATAAACACATTAATATATTCAAATATTCAAGCAAAACGATTCTCGTTATTGATAGGACATCTCATGTCATACTCTAAAAACCTCAGGTGGTCTAACGGAAGATGATTACTGGAACTAAAGGGAAAACAAACTAATATTTTCATGTAGTCAGTCTGAGAGCCTTGGCGTGTTCTCACAAACAAAGTTCTCTCACCAAATATTTTGCATATTACAGTTTTCATGAATTACATGAATTTCGTTGCATTTAAAGCATTATAACCAGTAAGTTATATCGTTGTTATACAATAAAAGCACTGGTACAATTGTAATATTTAGCATAAATTGTGACTATCTATATATTAATATCTGGTGCTAAATATCGTTGAATATCGTCAAAAAACATGCGTTTTAAATCGATGTGGTCTCCAATATTGGAATTAAACCTTGTCCATAGATTAACGTCTTATCTCGGTAAATCTGTAAACGTTCGTTTCCCATCCGTCTCCGTGTCCTTTTTGCTGAGGTTTAATAAATTACGATATCCTATCAGGCTACTGATCATTTGAATATCGTAAAGATAGTTTAAAGACACACGCGACAGTTTCGAGGAACTTTTCTTGACACTATTTCGGAAAATGATAAATCAACATGGTTTAAATATTAAATTAAAAGACTTTAATATAAATACAGACGCTTGTTTCAAAATGAGTAAATGACATACTGATGTCTCGAAGTCTAATTATTTCATACATGTGATCACCTATTCAAAAGAAAGTGTAGTTCTTATTCTAGAGTTCTTTGGCAAAGGTAAATAAATGAACAAAATAACAGTTTTATCGCAATAAATGTCATATTTATTTGCTATAATTATATAAATTGGCAATTAGTATTGAAGCAAGCTTCACTGGGAAATGAAATCAAAGATTGCAAATATATATAAAAATAACAGCGAAACAATCAATCTTACGAACGACCAACAACAGGAAACGGCTTACAGACACCGCCCCTAAAATTGCAAATTGTTGTATACTTTCATATTGCCTCTATTGTTTTTATAGATGAATAGCGTGCAATATTTTATGATATTGCACGCATTGATCTGTAGCCACGAAACTTTCGTCATCTTATCAAAGAACATGCATAAACAAACATAAAAATATTAATTTGGTAACATTCCATATCTCGACCCAATGGCTCTTCATTATAAAATACTGTTAGACACTATATCTCATTGATTGCAATCATTCTGACACGAACGGCATTGTGAAAGTTATTTCAATGCCAGACGTTACGTCTACTCACGTTGGTAAAATAGTTGTGGATTAGAGAGTAACCAAATTTATATTTTATGAGCAATTTATAGAATAAAATAGCATTTATTGATTATTAACATTCCTAAACAATATGGAAGCATATAATAAAAAGTTTTCTGAACGTGCATGGATAAATATTCTTTGGTACTCTTTGTTTTGGCGGATGAATACAAACTAAAGAAACAACACGTCCCATCTATACATGTATCTATACACGTTCAGTAACATACAGTAAAATATAACTTTGTTAAGCTTCTAACACATATATACAGTCTACAATATAACATAAATAACATTATTTTATTCCATTCTAAGTGTAGTATGCAAAACTCATAAAAAATGCTTTGTTGTCGTTACTCATGTCGCTCATTATTAGATCGGATACATTATTATGATACTTTAATTAATGTAATAAGTTGGCAATTTGCCCATTAATTTTAACACGAGTCTAATACGACATGGAAATGACACACATACAGCAGTAAACAAGTCAAAGCGCATTGTGACAATGTTGTTTCAGTGGGCAAAAGTAGAAATATCTATGCATTTTTCTATATAACTCATGCAAAGTTCGCATGCTGTGGAGTTCATCTTTACGCAATACAAATTTGAGTAAGAAGTTTCAGACGATATATCATTGTTCCGGATTTAGTTGCCTTTTAGTAATAGCATCGACGACAGATTGGCTAACTACCGCATTAGCTCAGATAAGAAAATATGTACGCAAATGAAAATCACTATTCTTTGTTTTTTTATTTCGGATGTCAATCACTATCCTATCCCTTATCTCTATCAAATACTGTATCAAATAATGCGTGTTTCCGTTTAAAGAAACAGCAACTATTGTGTGTTATTGTTATATTCTTAAAATAAGTTCTTAGAAATTGTGAGTAGCTGTTTTGGGATGTGTTTTTCATGACTCGAACAGCGACACCTTGGAAATTGTGTTACTTAACTTGTTCTCTATACACAACGCAAACATATATGACCGTTCTTGATTCAAATATCGGAAACATAGATAAATGTATTGGTCTAACACGAATGTTTGTGTCATAAACATCACAAATCTGCAGAATAATTATGGTACATGTAGCAATGATAACAGGACATGCATACTGCCATACAAAATCGACGAAGTGTCAAAAATCATCCCCAATATATGCATACACTGTACATTCAATTATAAACTTATGCTATAAAAAATACATCTACACCAAAATCTGTTTTATTAAAAGTGCTATATACTGATTAAATACATTTTAGTGACTGATACAAAGGTAGATTTAGCAGTAAATTCCATATTTCGAAATACAATAGTAAGTGTTTCTTTTACTATTCGGTTGACTGTTATCCTTAACAGGTGTATGAAGTCCACCAAGAGGAATTGTATTTGCCATTAATTTTTTAGAAAATTTATTCATATAGTCACGAATGCACAAGTGGTCATTATTACTGTTTGTTTTTTTTTGCAAAATTAAACAAACGCGTTTGTACCTTTTCAGCTTAATTCTGATGCGGAGTCAAATGTATTTACATTCATATATCATAACGTGGAGAGTTATTAATATATTGTCATTGTAGTATATATCTACAATTTCACAAATCAGACCAACACAGACACATTTGCGTAGACTTTGTCCGTATTCAAATAGGCGCAGACACACTGATGGCTGAAGATGTACTGCTCCTGGATAAAATAAAGAAAATATTATAGCTAAAACAATTGCTACATCAAATAATTTATATTATGTATTTCATTCATTCAACGATCTATTGCATTGTACAATGATTTTAAAGTTGTATATTAACTCTTTTTACTTTTCACAAAATCACCATTTGTGCCTCGAATTAATGAAAGACATACTCATTATTAGTAAGCTACTACTTCACATCAACATACTACATACCTTGTTTGGTATAGCGTTTCCCCTTCTGGCCCTCACTTGTCTGACCGTGTTCACCACGCTGACCTTCTGCTCTATCTCCATCTTCTGTATCAGGACAGACACCACCCAAAACAGACAGCTCCTCTCACCGCCAGTTCTTAATGAAAACAAAACGGATATTGGTTGGTAACATTTTACAGAACCTTTTCGAAAAACAATCATAGAATAGTTAAGAAATACATATGTACACAATATTTACCATGACTTCGACACTTTAAACATGTATCTAAATCAAAACAACGTAATCTATACAAAACCAACATTTCAACAAAACAGTTACATATATGACACATTTCTTAATTAATATGAACTACATGTATCTAAAATATCCTTTATTGTAAAATCTTGCTTATTATAACACTTTTGTAAATTATACAACTTGTCACAGATATTTAATAATACGTTGAAAATCAATATTTTACTTGAAATTTGTCCAATTTTCGTTGTACAAAGACCCATATAAACCATAACACAAAAGCAACGCATCTTTTTTCATACCTATCAAACATGATGGTAGTATATATGAATAGACTCACATCAATATGTAGAAAATGACAACTAGGATTTGCGCCAGTATGTTCAATGGATATACTTCGTAAACAATATAGACATTCACTGTTCGACTAAAGTTTGACTATAGAACGGACCAAGTTCTCCGGCTTTAGTCCGTCACATGACGATGATGTTTGAGCACGTTGATTGTTCAGTTGCTTCAGCGAAAGTTGAAAGTAAGTTTCGTAAGCGTTAAATAACTGTGATTTGATGGACAGTTATTGTTTTATTTAGGTTGTACATACCTGATTCAGGAGATATACTACATCACTTTGTCAGCGTATTACAATGACCCAAATGTAAATATTACACATATGTGAAGTTGACAGTAAATAGTAAATAATATGTTATAAAAAAATCTTTGGAAGCACACGAACATATGCAGTTTTGCCAGATCAATAACAATGTGACAATATCGTCAGTAAGTTGTAAGTCGTATACGTTGTAATTTATCATGATTGAAAACGTGTTAAAAATTCTCTTTATTATTTTGGACTCCTTTGTTTCTTACCGTTACGTAGATCTACACAGTCACGTCTTAACTATGTACTATTGATGATTTAAACATATTTTACTTTTAAAAAAACAACAATATAATTTGGTCGGACCACACGTGCTACCTACATTCATTACGGTCCTTCCATAAAACTAAGTTTACACATGTCAAGAATACGACAAAACATACCATAAATTATTACGTTGACTAATGATGCCTCCCCATCCCCCCTCCACCGCTCCCTCTCTCTCTCTCTCATTCTCTCTCTCTCTCTCTCTCTCTCTCTCTCTCTCACACACACACACACACACACTTATGCGCACGTGCTCGATTATAGGAGTACATACTAGAAGCTAACGTGGACATACTAGAACCAAACCTGGACATACTAGAAGCTAACATCGACATACTAGAAGCTAACGTGGACATACTAGAACCAAACCTGGACATACTAGAAGCTAACGTGGACATACTAGAAGCTAACGTGGACATACTAGAACCACACGTGCTACCTACATTCATTACGGTCCTTCCTTAAAACTAAGTTTACACATGTCAAGGATACGACAAAACATACCATAAATTATTACGTTGACTAATGAGGCCTCCCCGTCCCCTCTCCCCCCCCCCCCCTCTCTCTCTCTCTCTCTCTCTTTCTCTCTCTCTCTCTCTCTCTCTCTCTCTCTCTCTCTCTTTCACATACACACTTATGCGCACGTGCTTGATTATAGGAGTACATACTAGAAGCTAACGTGGACATACTAGAACCAAACCTGGACATACTAGAAGCTAACATCGACATACTAGAAGCTAACGTGGACAACCTAGTGCAGCAGGGTCATTTTTAGAATGATCTGTCGTATAAAAAAGTATTCATAATATATTGTATTAATATATTCCCCATAGAAATCTCTCTGTAAAATACCCCGTATTGAGTCCTTATCCACATATCCATATTTGGAATAGTTTTTATGGTCATGTGGTGTCGTTATTTTTAATTGCTCCAATCAGATTGTTTTAAATTGGTCACTTGATATCATGGTCAGGCGATGGTCAGTGTTGTCGTGTTTGAAGTTTGAGAAGATGTGTAAAGTTTCTCTCTGTAGAGTTTTATTGAAAGTTTACAAGTCCCAAGCCATAAAGGTTGGTTAATACTGTGTCTTGAAATGTTCGAGAGTATTTGTCTTTTGAAATGGTTGAAATGTGCTATCGCTAATTTATTGTGTAAATGGTTTGTTTCAAATGAATTAAATTAACCGCGCTAAATTTCCAATATGGCAGTCAGTCGAACTAAAGTTTTACTTTCTAGAATAATATTTGCACGATTGTTTTCACAGTGTTGATAACCATCACGAGGTAAAGACAGTACAGCTGGAGTAGTGTGTATGTGTGTGTGTGTGTGTCATAAGCGGGCTACAATCCCACTAGATAGGTAAGATGAATGTAATTGTGTTGTTTTATAAACAACCATTGAAAATATAGATATGTAAGAAATAAACCTAGAAGACCACTATGCAACCATTACTTTATATGAACTTTGATTAAGGATTGCATTGTATGTTTATTGTATTGACGTATTTATAGTTTAAACTATTGATGACATGCTAAGAAGCAACAGATGTAAATTTCATGTATTCATTATATATGTAAACATTGTAATGATGTCAAGCCATTATTATAAGATCGAATGTTGTGATAGTGACACTTCTGAGATTAGATATTGAGTTATTGAGATATTGTGATATCTACACTTCTTAGATTAGATATTGAGTTATTGAGATATTGTGACAGTGACATTTCTGAGATTAGATATTGAGTTATTGAGATATTGGTATAGTGACATTTATGGAGATTAGATATCGAGTTATTGAGATATTGTGATAATGACACATACTGGTATTATATATTGAGTCATTGAGATATTGTGATAGTGACATTTACTTAGATTAGAGATTGAGTAATTAAGATATTGTGATAGTGACACTTATGTGTGAAACTTATAGATCATTTCATTTAAAGTGAAAATAAGTATTTATTTTTCAAAATGGAAGTGTCAGAAGAAGACAAAAACATTCTAGTAGCTTTCAAAGAGTTGACGGCTGAAAAAATAGTAAAAGTAGAAAAGACTGAGGACTTGGCTTCTCTAATCAAACACATGAGATCAGAATTATCAGGAGCAGAGGGAGGTATAGAAGCAAAACCAAAAGAAACAATTAAAACTAACCTGAATCCTCCAAGAATATCTATATTCTATGGAGAACAAGGCAAAGGAGAGGTATCTTATCCCACATGTACTTATGAAGTAAATTGTTTAAGAGAAGAAAAGTCTTATACAGATGAACAAATACTATTAGGAATACGGAGGTCATGCAAAGGGGAAGCCGCAAATATACTGAGGCGGATGGGAATTAAGGCGTCCATTAACGACATACAAAAAAAATCTTACGCTGACATAGAATGTCAGGAATCTATTCTAAAGAAATTTTACTCCTGCCAACAAGAAAATTTCGAAACATTGACATCATATGCAGCAAGAATCGAAGAAATTTTCTCGCAAGCAGTTGCTTTAGGAGCAGTGAATAGAACTAATGATGAAATACTTAAGAGAGTATTCTATCAAGGATTGAATCAACCTGTTAAACAAATGACAGCCTATAAATTCGACACCATAAAAGACTACGACAAATTTAAGATAGAAGTTCGGAAGATCGAGAGTGAACTAGACACAACAAAGAAAGATGAAACAACAACAAACACCCAATGCCATTCTACAAATAAGACCGAGGAAAAGAGTGAACTGAGTGAAATGAAAGCTTTACTGCAACAGATGAATGAGAGGATGATGAAGATAGAAGCTGATAAAGAGAACCCAGAACCACGACAACAATATTACAGTACAATAGGAATAGGAAGACGAATAGGTTGGCAACCTAGACGAGAAAGACAGGGAAGAGGTAGACAGTCATATGAACCATCAAGACCAATAACTGGAAACAACTTTAAACCAAGATGCTTCAATTGTAATGAGCTTGGTCACTTTGCTAGAGATTGTACCAGGATAGATAACCGATCATGCTATGCTTGTGGTGGAAAAGGTAATTTCGCCAGAGATTGCACAAAGCAAACCCCGGAAAACTAGTTAGTGCCTCTGTGACGGGACTTAACACAGGCACCGATGCAAAAGGTCCCAAATTAGTTGGCGATTCCAATGAAGTCGACATAGAAGTTAACGACATCTCTACCAGAGCATTACTGGATAGTGACAGTTGTATAAGCTCTGTGTGCAAGAAATTTTATGATAAACATCTTTCTAATACTGAAATTCAACCTCTTAAAAAATTTATTAACATTGAATGTGCAGACGGCAATTCTTTACCTTACCTCGGTTTTATAGAAGCTACACTCAATTTAAAAGATGGCGTTCAAAGATCTTCAACTCAACTCTGTTTATTTTTGATAACGCCAGATACAGCCTACAGTGAGAAAACACCTGTCCTGATAGGAACTAACATTTTGAATGAAATCATGAATGAATGCAAAGACAATTTTGGAAATAGTTATCTTCAGAGGGCCAATTTGAAAACACCATGGAGGGTGACAATCAGATGTATTGCTGTCAGAGAGAGAGAATTTAAGCGCAATAAAGACAAAATAGCAATAGTTAAGTGTGCTGAACATCAAAGGATAATACTTAGGCCAAATGAATCGAAGGAAATATTAGGATATGCAGATAAAGAACTTGACTATAACCAGACATGTGCAATCCTACAAGAAACAAGTGAATCATCATTACCAGAATTTATAGATGTGACTCCAACGGTGATACAATATAATTACAGAAAAAATGGACAAATTATAGTAAACCTTTCTAATCTAACAACAAACACAGTTTCTATATCCCCAAATGCGATCTTTGTGAGCTTCAACCAGTAGATGTTGATGAGTCAGTTTTTGATCAAAGAGACAAAAAAGCGAATGAAGAAAATATATTTAACGATATACACATAGAGCCCAGTCTCACAGAAGAACACAATCGAGAATTGAGAACATTTCTACTGAAACACATAGATATATTCTCGAAGGATGACACTGACATTTAATGTTGTGACAAGATACGCCACCGCATAGAATTGATGGATGAGGTTCCTTTCAAACAACCACATCGTCGTATACCACCATCAATGATCGATGAAATTCGAAAACATTTGGAACAGTTACTAAGCACTGGTATTATACAAAAGTCTAAAAGTCCATGGGCATCTAACATAGTACTTGTCCGTAAGAAGAATGGGAAGTTGAGACTTTGTGTTGATTATAGGATGCTTAACAAGAAAGCTGTCAAAGATGCTTATGCTCTTCCGAGGATTGAAGAAGTCTTTGACGTGTTAAACGGAGCAAAATATTTTAGCACCATAGATATGAAAGCTGGCTACCATCAGGTTGAAGTGGAAGAGGAACATAAACAACGAACAGCATTCACAGTAGGACCACTAGGCTTCTACGAGTATGTTAAGATGCCATTTGGGTTATCTAATTCGCCGGCAACGTATCAACGATTAATGGAAGAGTGTTTGGGCGATAGGAACATGAATGTGTTTTATATCTGGACGACCTTATTATATTCGCCGATACTTTTGAAGAACCTTTGAAAAGACTAGACCTTGTGTTGACACGTTTGAAAGAATGTAACCTCAAATTATCAGGAGACAAATGCTTTTTCTTAGAAAAGAGAGTTAAATTCTTAGGTCATGTAGTCAGTGAATTCGGTATTGAGACCGACCCAGAAAAAATAGAAAAGGTAAAAAACTGGCCAAGACCATCAAATCCAGACGAATTACGTTCATTTATTGCTTTCTTAGGATATTATAGACGTTTCGTTAAAGATTTTTCTAAAATTACAAAACCATTGAATGAATTACTTCCACTGACATCATGTAAGAAGAAGAGAAGAAAGCAGAAGATGAAAGAATGGAATTGGGGCAAAGAACAAGAGGAAACTTTCGATAAGTTGAAAGAAGTACTAACATCACCTCCAATACTCGCCTATCCGGACTTTACAAAACCTTTCGAGCTACATATCGATGCGTGTACTACTGGTTTAGGTGCGATTCTTTATCAACAAACAGATGACAAAAATAGAGTTATATCCTTTGCCAGCAGAAGTTTATCAAAATCAGAAAGTAATTATTCTGCGTACAAGCTAGAATACTTAGCATTAAAGTGGGCAGTGACCGAGAAGTTTTCGGATTATTTACTAGCAAATCATTTCACAGTATACACTGATAATAATCCATTAACACACATCTTAACAACGGCCAAGCTTGATGCTACAGGCCAAAGGTGGGGAGCAGCCTTGGGAGAATATAATTTCGACTTGATTTATAGACCTGGATTGAGAAATGCTGATGCTGACGGAATGTCACGCTATCCACATGAGAAATTAAGTAATACAATAGGAGAATATACCAAGATAGATGACAGTACCATTAAAACCACTTGTAGCAGTATACATGTACCACCATACACAGAAGTTATACCTGCCTTATCACTTAACATCATTGAAGCCACAGAATGTCCAACACAACCACTAGCACAGATTGAGATGAGAGAATTACGAAGAAGTCAACGAGAAGATACAATTATTGGGAAGTTGGTACGAGCTGTGATATAGACAAGACATTTCCAGACAGACGAGTTCAGCTTACAAAAGATGATTTTACGATGAAGAAACATTACAACAACTTCAAAATGAACAGAGGACTTCTATACAGAGAATGTGACACAGGTGATGAGAAGATACAACAATTAGTACTTCCACAAATTTACAGGAGAAAAGCTTTAGAAAGCTTGCATACCGATATTGGACATCCTGGAAGAGATCGAACCTTGGCATTAATACGCGAGAGATTCTTCTGGCCAGGAATGTCAACAGACGTAGAACATTGGTTAACCACTTGCAACAGATGTCTGAGAAGAAAAGCAACCACCAATAGTAGAGCACCACTAGTTAATATTGTTACTACATATCCTTTGGAACTTGTGTGCATGGTTTACTTAACGTTAGAACCATCTAAAGGAGGGATTGCCAACATACTGGTAATAACGGATCATTTCACTAAATACTCCATGGCTCTTCCTACAAAGAACCAAACTACCAAAACAACCGCTGATGCTCTATATGAAAACTTCATTTTACACTATGGCATACCAGCCAAGATACACTCAGATCAGGGTGCCACATTTCAATCGGATATCATTAAAGAACTTTGTAAATTGACAGGAATGAAGAAATCAAGAACTACCCCTTATCATGCGATGGGAAATGGACAAACGGAAAGATTTAATCGGACTTTACTAAACATGCTTGGTACATTAGAACCAGAACAAAAGAGAGACTGGAAGAAATATGTGCAACCATTAGTATATGCGTATAATTGCATTCGACACGAGACGACAAAGTTTTCACCTTTCGAGCTCATGTTCGGTCGTAAACCTAAACTACCAAATGATGCATTGTTTGAAACACCGTCTACAAATATAAATATGAATATGACTCATCTGCAGAATATATAGAATCATTAAGAGAGAGAATGAGAACTGTTCAAGATAATGTTAAAAAAGTTGCAGATAATGCAAGAACAAGACAAAAGACAGTATATGATAGAAAGGCTAAAGCAGTTAAGATTAACGTTGGAGATAAAGAGCTTGTTAAAGTTTTGGCATTTGACGGTAAGCATAAGATAGCTGATAAGTTTGAAGGAAGCTTTTACGAAGTAGTCGGCCAACCAAACGAAGAACTTCCAGTGTATGAAATCATTTCACCAGAAGGAAAAGTAAGAAAGCTGCACAGAAACCACTTGTATCCAGCAGGATTCATTGAAGATGAATTAGAGGAAAAAAGGGACAAAGTCAAGCCGGTACCAAAGCCTAGAAAGAAGAAATCAGAAAAGAATATGGAACAGGAGAATATAGAAAAGAGGGAAGAT
Organism: Panopea generosa; assembly: GCA_029582155.1. Lineage (NCBI taxonomy): Eukaryota > Metazoa > Mollusca > Bivalvia > Adapedonta > Hiatellidae > Panopea > Panopea generosa. The sequence continues at coordinate 29,464,151 of CM055912.1, read as the reverse complement.
AACAAGTGTGACGTCACAGAGAGCGATGAATCAGATGATGAGAATGTAGATCCTACATCTTATATGGAGCGCGCCCTTACATCTGAGTCAGAGGAAACGAAAGATGACAAAACATCTTTGGAGAACATAACCGGTGAAGTTATCGTAACAGAAGGAGATGACATAATAGCTTTGGAGGACATAGCAGAAGAAGTTGTCTTAATGGGAGATGACGTTCCGGTAAAGGATGATGACAAAGTAGAAGCAGTAGATATCATTAATGAAGAATCTGATAGCGGAGAGGATGCTGCAAGTGGAGAACTAGAGAAAGAGGGAGATATTGGTCAAACTGACGATCAATCTCAGGATAGAAAAGAAAGAGAAACCAAAGGAGTGACGGACACTTCTGGTGAAAATATACAAACAATAGATGCAGAAGATAAACCTGACACAGTAGAGATGGAAGAGCCATCTCTTAGAAAGTCTGAAAGAGTGAAAAAGAAACCCCAGTGGTTTTCGAGTTATGCAATAACGACTCGACCTGTAGATAGTAGAATTCAAGCAATAGATGCGCTTATTAACTCAGGAGCATTAAATGCCATGAATTCAGATATTGCTAACAAATTATTAAAGGCAGTAATGGACTGATTTAATCTTTTAATATACTGATTATGAAAATATGTTTTGTTTTCAGAAATAGATGTAATTTACTAAGTTATATAGAAACTTACACATGCTTTTATCTTGAATTTTATGTTGTATTATAGACTTAAATGTTTGAGACCAAACAACAGAACAGCTTTGGGTTAATATTTGATTTTATTAATTGCAGGGTCACAATTGAGGAAGGTGGGGCAGAGATACATATGAATGTAATCTTAATGTATGATTGTGTACTTAAACTATTCAAGATATATCAATTACAGTTAGACTAAGTGTGTTTGAATATCAAATGTTTTGTTATTAAAGATTATTTTCAGGTTTCAGCAGTTGTTAGATGGAAATAATTATGTGATGTGAGTTAAGCAGATTGTTTAGTCAATGTTTAATATAGCAACAAAGCAAGCGTAGAAGAAGATATATCAAATTTGTATCAATTTTGTTTTATACTCAATTACAAATTAAATAATTTCTTCACAAGTTGAATGGCGAGACGCCATTTATCGGGCTGGGCGAGTATGTAGCAGGGTCATTTTTAGAATGATCTGTCGTATAAAAAAGTTTTTATAATATATTGTATTAATATATTCCCCATAGAAACCTCTCTGTAAAATACCCCGTATTGAGCCCTTATCCACATATCCATATTTGGAATAGTTGTTATGGTCATGTGGTGTCGTTATTTTTAATTGCTCCAATCAGATTGTTTTAAATTGGTCACTTGATATCATGGTCAGGCGATGGTCAGTGTTGTCGTGTTTGAAGTTGGAGAAGATGTGTAAAGTTTCTCTCTGTAGAGTTTTATTGAAGGTTTACAAGTCCCAAGTCATAAAGGTTGGTTTATACTGTGTCTTGAAATGTTCGAGAGTATTTGTCTTTTGAAATGGTTGAAATGTGCTATCGCTAATTTATTGTGTAAATGGTTTGTTTCAAATGAATTAAATTAACCGCGCTAAATTTCCAATATGGCAGTCAGTCGAACTAAAGTTTTACTTTCTAGAATAATATTTGCACGATTGTTTTCACAGTGTTGATAACCATCACGAGGTAAAGACAGTACAGCTGGAGTAGTGTGTATGTGTGTGTGTGTGTGTCATAAGCGGGCTACAATCCCACTAGATAGGTAAGATGAATGTAATTGTGTTGTTTTATAAACAACCATTGAAAATATAGATATGTACTTATGTAAGAAATAATCCCAGAAGACCACTATGCAACCATGACTTTATATGAACTTTGATTAAGGATTGCATTGTATTTTTATTGTATTGACGTATTTATAGTTTAAACTATTGATGACATGCTAAGAAGCAACAGATGTAAATTTCATGTATTCATTATATATGTAAACATTGTAATGATGTCAAGCCATTATTATAAGATCGAATGTTGTGTATTATATTTCAGTGCCCAATGACATGGAACCACTAAGTGATGACAGTACCAGTATTTTAAACTAGATTTTTATTTTAACGATAACATGATAAACTGATGTACTATATAAATACTAAAGAACCTACCATATAGTTGTTATTTATTGGTATAGAAATATAAATAACCATCAAACTGTAACACTAGAACCTTAGAACCTAGCCTGGACATACTAGAAGCTAACGTGGACATACTAGAAGCTAACGTGGGCATACTAGAAGCTGACCTGGACATACTAGAAGCTGACCTGGACATATTAGAAGCTTACGTGGACATACTAGAAGTTAACGTGGAAATAATAAAAGCTGACGTGGACATACTAGAAGCTGACCTGGACATACTAGAAGCTGACCTGGACATACTAGAAGCTAACCTGGACAGACTAGAAGCTAACGTGGACATACTAGAAGCTAACCTGGACATACTATAACCTAACCTGGACATACTAGAAGCTAACGTGGACATACTAGAACCTAACCTGGACATACTAAAAGCTTACGTGGACATACCAGAAGCTAACCTGAACAGACTAAAAGCTAACGTGGACATACTAGAAGTTAACCTGGACATACTAGAAGCTAATATGGATATACTAGAAGCTAACGTGGACATACTGGAACCACACGTGCTACCTACATTCATTACGGTCCTTCCTTAAAACTGTTTACACATGTCAAGAATACGACAAAACAACATAAATCATTACGTTGACTAATAATGCCTCCCCGTCGATCCTCCCTCTCTCTCTCTCTCTCTCTCTCTCTCTCTCACACACACTAATGCGCACGTGGTCGATTATAGGAGTACATACTAGAAGCTAACGTGGACATACTAGAATCAAACCTGGACATACTAGAAGCTAACCTGGACATACAGAAGCTAACGTGGACAAACTAGAACCTTAGAATCTAACGTGGACATACTATAAGCTAACGTGTACATACTAGAAGCTAACGTGGGCATACTAGAAGCTGACCTGGACATACTAGAAGCTGACCTGGACATACTAGAAGCTTACGTGGACATACTAGAAGCTAACGTGGAAATAATAGAAGCTGACGTGGACATACTAAGGCTGACCTGAACATACTAGAAGCTGACGTGGACATACTAGAAGCTGACCTGGACATACTAGAAGCTAACCTGAACAGACTAGAAGCTAACGTGGACATACTAGAACCTAACCTTGACATACTAGAACCTAACCTGAACATACTAGAAGCTAACGTGGACATACTAGAAACCTTATCTGGACATACTAAAAGCTTACGTGGACATACCATAAGCTAACCTGAACAGACTAAAAGCTAACGTGGACATACTAGAAGCTAACCTGGACTTACTAGAACCTAACATGGACATACTAGAAGCTAACGTGTACATACTAGAAGCTAACGTTGACATACTAGAAGCTAACCTGGACATACTAGAAGCTAACCTGAACAGACTAGAAGCTAACTTTTACATACTAGAAGCGTTAAGATTAATGCAATAACAATATAAACCAAACTCAACAGCATGTTATTGGTATTATTCATGCTATCTTGTAAAAACAGCTGTGCATGAGACATTTATGTGCATGTATCTGGAATATAATTATACAACAATAATAAAATTTGAAAAAATATTACTATACATACAGACAATGAATTGCAATTGGTCCCTTTTTATCAGTTCCTGCATAAGCTCGTTCTACATCTTTAACCAATTGTAAAAATGATGTCGGGTCTGCAGGTACGGGTTGATCTCGTTTCCAGCGTGTGAACTGGAAGTGTGACAATGTGTATTCCTCTGTCTGACCCTAAAATATTTATCATATAGATATTGATACAATAATACCATGTTTCAGAGTAGCAATAATGTTGCAAATAGAACCAAAAACAGTGATACACATTAAACACTGCATAATTAATGTTAAACAAGGAAAACATTGTACATTAAACTATATTTTTCAATGTTCAGTAGCCTGTAACTGTTGAACAAACTGGAAATGTACAGTAAACTAAGAGAACAATGTAAAGTGGCTGTATTTACTGAGTTACTTGATATTTACTTTATTATCTCAACAGTAATATGTATAAATTTAGACTGTACATTAATGTTAAAATGGTTGATATATTATTAAGAGATTGCAATTTTAAAACAGTGTTATATGGAATGATACTTTCTACAGCTTACAAATGTAACCGCCGGAATTTGAGGGAAGTTAATTAAGCAGAAAATCTCATTTTTATTCGGTTCATAAAGATAACATATACTAGTATAGTGAATGTGCTATGCTCTAATTATCAGAGATATATAATCGTTACTCAAGTGTACACGATACTGTACCAATCTATGTGTATTATCCCACGTAGACGGATAAAACTAAGTTTGCACCATAATCGTGTAACATGTTCATGATTCTGATTCTTAAATTAACTGCATTGTTACAAAATCGAAGGACAGAAATACAAATAAGAAATAATTATTCGTTTCTGATGTAATTTTCACATTATTATTTTTTTTGTAATTACGAAATATATACACTGTAATTTAAAAAAAAGTATCGGTATACATGGCTGTTGATTAAAGTACTTACCTTTTCATAATGCGATATCACAAGTGTTCTCAGGATATACTGTGATGTTGATTTTGATTTCTTACAACTGATATGGAACGGTCCGTGCTTCAATACCTGGTTGGCGGCTGGCAGATACGTTCCAACCGTCTGATAAAAAGGAATATAGGATGTACAAGCTCAATATTATCAACTAACATGTTATGTTACATGTTTACATCAAGAAGTATCACGTCTAACGCTGTTGCGTAAATGAGGTGGTCAACAAAGAATAAAATACATAACAGACAATACGTACAGTAAACCAATTATAAGGAAGAAATTTCTTGTGTAAACGCAATACGGTTTTGTAATCAAACAATATCGTCTCTAAATATAAGGGAACAAATGCTAAATAATTATATTGATGTTCGTGTTATCCTACATCTACATTATTGCGGCACCATCGTCTACCAAATTAATGATGACGTCCCATACAACTGCACTATCGCCAAAATGCCAATGCATGTAGCGCAAATAAACTGACGTCGTCATTAATGAATGAATTATTATTTTACATTCATTGCTGTTTTCCTCCTACTGTATTCGTCAGTGGAAAGGAGTGAAACATGTCTTATTCACTTAACAACAAACACTTCTGGGAATATTGTGTCACTTTAAGTATTCGACCCCACGGTGCATGTGACGTCGGCATCTATCATATTAATAAAGACTGCCTTGCCATCTGCGCTTTGGCAAAAACGCCAAAAAATGTTGCACAAATAATGCATATATGGACTTCACAGGGACTTAGAATTGTTAAATTCCCATATAGAAGCAAGTGAATAGTGTGATTTTGTACACACTAGCGAAAATAAGGTATGACCTTGTCATGGATATTCTCTTCGTCCAAACAAACAATGCAGGAAACATGTTGCTGCGTAACCATAAAAAGAAAGTCGGTCACGGTCCCAGGTAATGGCGTCTGTGCAGCGATATAACAGTTCTTCCACGAGAAACTCTAAAATAATACGATGTATACAGTGAATCAACACAGAACGTTTAGGGTTTGAATAGTGCAAACACTCAAGCACTCTTTTATCAACTTTAAATATAGCATCTTTACACGCTGTAACACAAAAGACAATAGAATCGAAAACAGTTATACTGGCATAAACACAAGTGTTTGTATGCTCGTATTGCTTATAAATTATAACCAGACAGCTGTGAAACCAATTAACAATGATACTCTTGCCAATGTATTGTATTAGCATATTCATAGATGTACTTATGGATCTGTGTAACAAAACATTTATGCAAAATTGAAACAAAACTAAGAGTCTACATTAATGTTAAACAAGGGGTATTTTCTTATCAAAGTTAAATGTAGCATCCTGTTGATTTGAAACAGATCAAAATGGCCTTGTGTCCGTAGACAGTTTTATAGTTATTGTTTTAAATTTGTGATTTTAAATAATGTTATTACATATTACAAAGAATAACTGACGTTTATAAAGACGGCATTTATATAACTCGACGAACCAGTCTTTTTAGGTACCATTACCCGAGGTCTGTAGCGGTCTCCTGTATAATTAAAGTAGTACATACACGTTATACACATCTCTTTATCTAACACATCAGAAAAACAAAACATATACATATTATCAGTTTTATTTGCAATACTTCTCCTGCGGAATACAAATCAAAGAAATCTTACATCCTTCCACAGTCAAATACAAATATTTCTCACATAAGATATTTGACAGAGAAAAGCTTGAACAAACGACGTTAGAGATGAGAGATAAGTTGTCATATGACGAAAGTATTTTGGACCTATCTGGCACAGAACACCATTGAATATTAAATATAAGAAATAAGGTAAATGGAGAACAATGGATTTATTTTTGCAATTGGATATGGATATCACACTGTATGTTGTATGGAGACTTAATCAGACTAAATGAATATTGTTTCACTATATTTCTGGACTCAAAATAATCTTATAATTTTAAATTGTATAAGGTATTTGAACACACAACCAAATGTTTATACCCGGGATGGCAGCACCCTTTCTGTTCTTGTCACGGTAATGAATATGTTTGGCTATCGCGTCGATCTCTTCTTCAGGTTTTCTGTCAACCTCTGTTTCAATAACCTGTCAGGAATACAATATAGATAATTCATTGTTTTAGAATAATGTTTCACGTGTACGTTTACTAGCTCACAAAAAATAACAATAAATATTTCAGTGCATTAAGAACTTTATGAAGCGACACATGTTTCAAAATATATATTTATAAATATGACCAAACTAGGTGTAGCCAAGTTCTTCTTATTTTTCTGTATAAGGTACTTCATCTCTATAAGTGTACTATCGTAATGGCATGTGTAGTTCACTGTATTTTTTTAAAAGAATAGTCTAAAAGTATTTTGTACAGTACAGTTGAAAGATTAACAACAAGTCCGCCTGACTATGGTCTGATAGTGATGGGCTGATTCTGTGGCTTGAAACTGTCTATAAACCTGTGTTGTTTAATTAAATGGAATGTCTGTTACTTTTGTTTTGTTTATACTACAACAATCATACATATAAAACCTATTATTCTGAACATTCAAAGCAGTAATAATTATGTAACATGAAGATAAAACAGAAAGGTATTTAGTAATATCAAATCTACCATAGATATGTTACATTAAATAGCAACATATATAACCATATCTTATTCATGAGTTTATATTTGAGCAATTCTGCAAAAACAAAGTGTATGATATTGTATATAATTTGACATTCAGAAATGTTGTGTTAATTTCTTAATGCAAAAGAATGGAATACATTCGCTTACGTCATTTGCAGAATATATTTAATAAATAATAATCAAAGTACCTTGTACTGCTTTTCCAGTTTTTCAGTATTGGCTGACGCGTAATTTTGAAAGTCGTCTGCTTTGATAGGTTGACTATCAAATGTTAAGGAGTGAACCACAGCGTTGTGAAGGTATTCGTATTGAACCTAGATATAATACGAATTATTATACGGCTTTAATAATGCATGCATTTATTATTTGCGAATTTCATGTCTAAATTTCATAAACTGTGCATGTTAAAAGAAACATGTTGATTTGTTTTTCAATTTGTTTGATTAAAATCAGAAAGGTTAACATTACAGTTTATACATATCTAGTTTATTGATGGAAGTAGACCATATTGAATCTGGGTAAAAACATTCCTTCCATTTATTGTAGCGAAATTATATCCAAAAAGCGGAAATCTCGGTTAAATTGAAACACATCACTATACATTGTGTTTATATGTTGATATACGTAGTGTGTAAATTTATCAATATATCAATATTTCCCATGATAACTTGTGATTTCAAACACCACCGGTACATTTGAATAGCTTTATCTATTTCTCAATCAAGAACGTAAAAGACTAATATTAAAATAAGCATTACAAATTCTCACTAGATTATAGTTGCCAGATATCAATGTTGATAATCAATAAATCCGTTTACCTCTTTTTGAACCATGTTGACCCTTTGTCCTCTCATCCCCATAACACATCCAAATATATCAACTGACTTCTCTGTTTCTCCTTCTTCAGTAAGAATGTCTAGTGCTATATATGTTCCAGTTCGGCCTATACCCGCACTGCCAATCAGACAAGTATAATAGTTAGATTGTCTAGTGCTACATATGTTCCAGTTAGGCCGATACCCGCATTGCCAATGAGACAAATATAACATATATAATTATATATAACACGTTGTCCCATTAGAGAAATAAGGTACCAAATGTATATTAAATAATATTGCAATAAATATGTTTGCATCAATGGGGCGATATGATCTGTATCAATCATAGGCCATATAATATACTGTTAATCACCGAATAGCGCCATTCCAGTTGGGATTTAGGTTTCTAAATTACACTTTGTGAAGCATCTAAAATACAAATAGTTAATAGATAGATTCAGTGCTTTTGAATACAATCTTAGCAATACAAACTGCTATATATTTTAGATTATACATCTGACGCAGGCTATTTTTCTAAGACCGGTCAACTATATCTAAATAAATACTACATTGTGTGTATTTACTTGGACAAACAATGCCACGTGACCATTGAATGGAGAGATAGTCATTCTCGCTTCAGGTCAATTCTTTGGATATATAAGTTATTATTGCACAACCAACGAATTTTGTTTGACAAATAAAAACACTAATAACTCAATGTACGATCCATTACAAAGTAAAACTTACCTGCAATGCACAATAATCGGACCACCCAACCTCGTCTGTATACTTTGTACCGTTTGTCTTAACTCTATAAGGCTGGTGACGGTATCCGGTACACTTCTATCTGGCCAGGCCGTGAAGTGTATCTGATGTAATGTCCGTTGCACTGGATACTGTGTTATATTAATATATAACATTATATTATGAGAAACATGTTTATTTACGTAATCGTAAAGAAATTACTAATGTTTTAAATGCGGCATTGATATACTTTTGTTAAACGATACAATAAGTATACTCATATATCATACCAAACAAATCCTCGTTATGTTTTAGAAAACACGCGTTAAATAAGAAAATTGTAAAATATAACATAGGCACCTTTGAATAAAGATATTCATAAGTCATGACAAAAAAATAAGACATTTCTATATTCAAATGGCTTAATAAATTACAAAACATCGACGCAAGAAGGAGAGGATACAAGACATTAACACAATAGGTAGAAATATATATACTATGTTCTAATAGAACATATAGCAATAGGTAGAATATATATATCAACACCCTTCAGAAATGTCCTGTGGTTTCATTGGTTGATGATCTTAGATTCGCTGATATTTAAAACTGCAGATATCGCCGGTAAAAATTACCACCTTTTCGCACTGATTTATCATTACGTCGTTTGTTAACATCGTCACCGAAAACAGTGTAAACAGTAGTTTAAATTACTAGACATTTGTAAAATGTTAAAAATGTATATGAAGTAAATCGAAAAAATGGCGATTTAATTTTGTTTTTACCCTAATCTACTTTTTACTGATATACCTCATTCGGCTGAACAGTAAGTTCAATTTAGATCCATGTCGCTTGAGTAACTTAGTTCAGCGGAAGAGTTATAATGATAAAACGTATAATTGCTATTGCGTTAGGTATGCTGTAACCATTAAAATCCTTTACGTTACATACGACCGCAAATCTTAAAATTACAGTATACTTAATTCTATAGTTAAGTAAGACAAGATAATGGAGCAAACGTTAACACTAATATATCAGTTAGTCAAGATAATTCGGTAAGCTCAGTCGGTTTTATCAATATATTAATCCGGGGGGGGGGGGGGGGGGGAGGGGGGGAGGTGAATTCGACACCCCGCCCGGCCACTGTGGCATACGACATTGCGTCTCAATGGCATTTGTCTCTCACCGCTGATTGAAATGGGAAGGAAATTAGTTACTTGCGGTGATGTGTGTGCTGGAGTATTGGCTAACCTTCAAGGATCACATGAAATAGTGGTTGGGTTAACTGGTTGCTGTTAGTTATCAATGGCATAAACCTGACGCTTAATATCCAAATAAATCAAAACAAAGAACTAAACTTTTTTTGTAACAGTATTTTATATAAATACATACTATAGATACGTTGAATACTCTGACGATAAATTCAGCAAAGACGTCCTCCCGCTCACATAACACAGTGACGTCACCGTAGCTGATAGTTTGTTCAGGGTCCGGCCAGTACTTCTCGCATTTCATTTTCTGTAGTTACGATAGATACACGTTATAATGTTATACTATGTAGTTTATTATAGGAGTTATTTCCCTTGATCGAAAATGTAAAAAGTTGTAAGATTCATATCGTTTCACTTTCAATTAACAGCGGGTAAACAAACTCAGTTTTATCACTTTGAAACAATGCCATCTTTTGGAATGTTTTTCCCCTTATATTTAAAGAAATATTGTACGCGTATATAATATTGATATCACAGGCTTAATTTCGTGTTGATAAATGGTGGATTGTTCCATATATATGCACTTACGTTATAGAACATAATAACAAAACATACACGTGTTGTGTTGATTAATTGTTCTTTGTCCATTTCACTACAACGTGACACTACAATTAACTATATAACCTCAACGTAACACTATAGTTTAACTACATCAAATTCACAACTTGTCAACATTTACCCCGACTTCCATCAGATTAGTAAGCATGACGACCTTCTCTACCTTCTCCTGCCAAACCATCCTCCAGAACGTCACAAAATCGTTCATGTGCTGGCTTGTAGGACCTACATGTAAGTAAAAGTGTTTGTTGTTGCTCATAAATGTTTAAAGGATACGTAAAGACGTTTGAGAAACCCTACAACGTAAGTTACGCCAATTTATTATCAATGTTTCAGCTGCCTGGTGAACATTCAAATGAAAATACATATGTCATGCTTCGATGAGAAATTGTGTTATATAATAAACTGATTTCATGGAAAATCTATTTAATTCTGATGATGTTTTAATGTAGTGTTTTGACTGTGCACACGTAGGTGTGATGCTAAAAACATGTTATGACCAATTATAAATATAAAAATAAAATTGAGATTATACTTAAAATGTATAAAATTAAAATGCAGTCAATATCAAATTAAACATGGTCAACATTACAAATAACTTACCTAGAGACGCAATGTATGCATTCGACTTGTTGTAACCCTGTAACAATTAATATCATACTTAACATCATGCAAATAGAACTATTTTAAATTTTAAAAGTATTGATCCAGCAGTTTGTGAAGAGTTAAAACAATACTCATCTTATGTTAGATAAATACAATGCGCCGGACTTTACATGTATTATATAGTTATCGTTTGCGGAAATAATTACAGTAATACATACGTCTAAGAAACTTGCGTTGATAAAATCCGTACTGCCACCTAGTAGATGAACTCTTGAAACGTCATCTGAAATAGATGTGGAATAATCAGGTTTAAAATGATTGCATATCGTATTTAAAAGCAAGATTCGTCGTTAAATAACACTCTGTATTTCACATTATGACAACTAGAACATATATATGTACTCTATATTATTATCACACTTACTCTTTTTCGAAATTAAACTAATCGTGACTTTGATCATCAACACAACTTACATGGGTAGATGCCTCTGTATCTGTTTTTCCCAGCATTTAATGGGTTGGACGCGTCCGTATACGGTCTGGTCAGTCCTTTTGGGAATTTCTGAACAAATAATCACATTAAATTTGATGATCAAGATGTACGGTTGTTAAAAAGTCGAACTACACCGACGAAATACTCTTTAATTTCATAAAAAAGCAGTCTTCAGTGCATGCAATAAAATGTAAAATGGCAATGTGTGGTACGTTGCTATGATAACCATTTTTTTCAGTACATATCATTATTCATCTAATTTGTCCATGTAATGTTTTGTGTGTGTGTGTGTGTGTGTGTGTGTGTGTGTGTGTGTGTGTGTTTTAAGTCATTTTATGATATGAAAATGGCATAAATAGGTTAATTTAAAAGAAATGCATATATATTTAACAATATAGTTAACTTATTTTACCCACTTTTCGTAGTATTCGGTGTATAATGGTTTGAATACCTGGAACTCCTTCTCAAAATCTGTTTTCTGGTTAACATATTCCAGCAGATTGTCAACTTGTATTCTACTTCTCTTCAAACCAGCAATATTATAGTACGTGTCTGTCTTTGGATCAGCTGATGAATTTACAATATTGAGTTATATAAAGTGTTAGTTAAATGTGTCTCATTTTGAACGACGGACATTGAACGAATCTTATACCATAACGTAATGTATTTCAGTGAATAAATCACAGACAAAACGAATATTTCAAATATATAGCAAAAAGAAATTGATCATGTATTAAATTATTATATATGATGAAATGATCAATTGGAAGCACAAATCGTGCCCACGAAAAGATGTGCCAAGTTGTGCCAACCAAAAATGTAGAAAGCACCATTCGTTTAAAATCTCCTAGACCAGTTATGTAACACCTTTTTCTCCTTCAATGCGTATTTGTAATGTCACAGCTGAAATTAATTGTATAACTGAAATTCAAACAAGAATCCTGTAACATGGATTCAGTTAATGTGTATAATATCAAGTTTTTCTTAATTCATTATTATTTTGTTTACATCAAACTGCACTCAACGCCTTAAAATATGAACACTTCCTTTAAGATATACTAAGACATGTGTCCACCTATACCAAAGTACAAAACAAAAGCAACATACAGTTTGTGTTTAGACTTACTATTAATATTATCGGCTGTTTCAGATTCTTCATCAATTTCCTCTAACACATCGTCTGCATCCACGTCGGTCTCCTGATTGTATGGAGATGATAAACGCATCGACCTTTGTGATAATGTATGAAGTTGACCACTTAAACCTGTTTTTTCAATACTAACAGATTTTTTTTCTGTTGTATTTTTCACTTTGTTTGGAACAGCATAGATGTAACCTGTAAGTATTAGATTCTTTGATTTAACGGCCCATGTATTACATTACTAGTGTAGTTTAAAATTGCCGTAACAGGTGTTCATCTTGAAATGGCACAAAAACTATTATAGAAGCAACTTTTATATTTGGACACCAAATAAATCGATTACACCGTGCAAACAATTATCTCAAATATTAAGCAATTGACAACATATAATTCATCCGCTCAAATACGTATTGATAAATACCTAGCTCAATTTAAAATGTTGTTTGATGTATTTTTCTTATTTCAGTTCTAATTCAGTAAAATATAAAACACTTTTAAAACTGTTATCTTCATGTTCAAAGATATTAATTTACGATGAGGTGTGAAACAAGCATTATTGATCCTCGTCTCTAACATATCAAAGCATATCATATTTGTTTATTAAAATAATACACAAAAACACGACCTGCAGTTACGAATGTTTAGAATACATCGTCAAATTAACATCATCTGTATTGAAAAAAGTCTTGAAATTTGCACGAGCAGTACATGGTATTGCCAAATATAGAAAGCAAGTGTGTGAAGTTGTTAATTATATGAATAATGACCACACAAGATATCAAGGACTATCATAAAATAGATGTAAACACATAACGTATCTTACTTGTATCAGGGTTGTTGTCATTCAATTGAGCGGGTGTAGTTGTTTTGTCATTGTTTCTTGTTGCAGTCTTCTTTCTGAATTCAAATTTATAAAGAAAAACATATGTTTGTAAAAAGAATTATTCAACGACGACTAACGAATATCGGGCAAATTAAATAAAAAGATGATACATTGGATCTTGGATACCATTTATTTAGAAAGACCAATTCGCCACAAACAAAACATTTGCAAAAAATATATTAAGTGACTAAATAAGAAAAACAAAAGTAAATTAACGCAATCGAACGCGACTTTTGCACATTTCACTATAACTCAAATGATTGAAAATATAATGAAATGATAATGATGTTAAAACATTAACTTATGTGACAAAATTTTGCTTTCAAAATAGCATAATATAGTAAGACTATCATGTTAAAATAATTACTTATGTGACAAAATTATGTTATTAAAAACATGAGATATTAAGAATATCATACGCTTATATGTCCTAGTAAACCGAATTAAACACAATAAAATACTGTTTATTATTATATCTTTTAATGAATCTAATACAATGGTCAAATATCATATTAACAATGGTAGCATGGTGAAATATCTTATATACAATGGCAACACCGTAAAATATCTTATTACATGTAAAAATGGTAACATAGTTAATATCTTATTAACAATGGTACATGCAGCATAGATTGGTATTTGTATCTTAATCACCAGGATAACAACAATGTGTTATTTTTTTATACACGAATATCATAACCTAATCAAGCCGAGTAAGTTAGCTAATCGAACGAATATATCGCCATTTACATGCATATCAATCTTTATTAATATGACATTATATCAGACAATAATATATACCTTCGCTTCATGAATATGAAGGCAACCACAGCTCCAGTAACAAGTAATATAAAGATGACACCTGCAACTGCTCCAGCTATTATACCAACTGGTACCGTATCCTCATTCCCGGCTTGTGGCTTTGTTTCTTTTCGTCCTACAGGAATAGCAGTCGTAGTCAACGTAGCTTTATCAACAGTTGTCACCGAGCTTGACGTCTGTTCAATGGCTATAAAACACATTTCGAAAGTTAAGAAAATCTGTGAAATGTTGGCAGTTTTAGTCCGATGCATGCGTTAGCAACGGGCTTCATTCACTCATTATGAATTAGAATCATGTTAGAACTGAACCTAAACACCGTTATAAAACACTCAATATATTTTTATTATGAAATTCCAATTTAACACTTTTTATCTGCCACGACCGGAAGAAATTGTAAGAGTGGTTATTGGATAACAGCTGTTATATGTTAGTTAGGTTTCAATGTGTTACAAATACACCATCGACTGCTTTAAGACCATTGATTGTGTATAAGATTCGTGTGTATTTGTTTACAGTTAAGAGTACTTGAGCTGACAAGCTCCTCCCTGGAATTTCAAATCGTCGGCAGTTGGAGTTTGTTTTTAAACTGCTGTATAAAACAAACAGTTTATGAAAATAGTTTTACTAATAAAATTAACAATGATCAGTGGTGACAGTTAAATTATGAAGTTATCTGATTTAAAACAAAACCATGTTGCGGATTTTATATGGCAGCTGAGGCTTTAATATGACCAGTGAATGTGTCAAATAGTCTCTAGATGCGATTATGTTCACCACCTGGTCATACGTGACATATAATATATAGCGTTACTTAACACGGACATAAATTAACTGTTATAACGTTATACTAAAATAACTGCGATATTCATTTTAAATAAAGAAATTCACCTTGAAGTTCATAATTGCAAATGTTGAGTTCAACAATTATCCCGGTTACACGGATATTCGTTATATAATATTTTGTACGTGTGATAACTATCAATCTAGTGGATTATTATGAAACATTCAACATATACGTACTTACACATAAAACAAGTAGTATGATAACGTAGGTTTGTTTAAACTTATTTTATTGCCATATTATAATTTCAATCTCATTATCATATAGGTATTTAAAGCATTTTCATTGGACATCGTTAATTTTTTAAAGACTTTTTTCTTTCGATAAATCCCGTGAGCCGAACTACTTTGACGTTTCTTGCCTAAACAAAGAAGCATCGGCATTTTGATGGTTTAACAATATACGAACTTAAATGACGTTCACAACGGTTCCACGCTTTTTTAATAATAAAATACAACAGAAACAAATGTTACATCTAGTCCTAGCTGTTTTCTTCGGGTTATTGTTTTAAAGATTTCTTTGGTTTAGCGATTTAACCGGGCGTCACAACCAGACCATAAGTTGTTTTCAGAAACAAAGAAGTAGGTCATACAATGTTCAGATTTGAGATATATAGTGTACCATTGAACACAACCCTAGTTTACCGAACGTGAATGCTAGTCGTTGACAAAAATTTCCACAGGAAATATTAAATATAAAAATGTACATGTAGTTGAAGTTCAGAAGAAGACGATCGTGAGACAGTGTAAACACACAAACCTTGCACGTAAAAGTTGTTTAAAATGTTCCAAATTCGGATTCTCCATCAATGAGTGTGGATTTATATGACCTTCGTTAATATTGACACATTTTGTGCGTGTAGACAAAAACTAAACAATGACGTCAGCGTCTACACTATGTTTTTATTTGTCTAAATCTAGAGATAAAAGGCGGGTTTTTAATTGTTTCACCGCAATATATTTCGTCATTTTAAAATAAACCAACTAATGTTACAGAGTTCATCTGAAAATGGAAACAATAGCCGTTACGATATTATTGGATATTAGATCTAGAGAATTTGATGTCAACCTTGACAGATGTGATGTATTCTTACGCGTTTACTTTGTAGCGTATAGTTGTTGTTTTTTATTCACTTGAGGAGTCTCAAATTAAATATAATCATCAGGATTGGAATTATAACGATTTAATTCATTTTTTTTCTAGTTTCGGACTTTATTTGATTTGTGCGTGATTCGAAATTCTTTACACATGCATAAAAACCAGAAAAAATGAATTTAAAATTATAATAAACACACATTACAATATATACCATGCATAAAGTCAAATGCAATTTACGGCAAAAGGATAACGTATCTTCTGACTGATAAGGAAATTAAATCAATAGATGATAATTGTTTCTAAATTAAGAAATGTGTTATTTTCAGAGCAATGAAATTAAATATATAACATAAAAGGAACAATGTAATCATTTAAATTTTGAAAAGAGCTTATGACTTACTTGTTTCACTTGTATGTTCTACTGCATTACATGATGGACCCACTAATCCATTTTGGCATCCGAATAAACATTCACCAGTATTATCACAAACTGACGAATCAGTTGATGGATTTATACACATATTATTGCATTTATTTTCACAGAAATGTCCATAGTATGTTTGATTGCAATTGTTACAGTGTCCATAAACATTGTCGCATTTGCTGTATAGGCAATTCGAATTACACGATTCGTTACATAATATTCCCCAGTTACCGTCAGTACAGGGTACACACATATTGCCATTATAATACTGAAAATTAGGACAGTGACAACCACTTGATGATTGTGAACACTTATTACACACTCCATCAGGGTTCGTGTAATAGCCGTCCGCACATCCTTCGTTACACAAACCAGTATATATATCACACGTGCTGTTCTTACACCCGTCTTGACAGTTCAATTCACAAGTTGATTTCCATCTTCCACGAGGGCATGAATCACAAACAGATGACGAAGAACAGGACTTACAACCAGAAGAACATTTACTACATACGTAGGCACGAGTATTGTTAATTAGATAAAACCCATCGTGGCATGTGTTACAATGACTACTGTTCGTGCATGATTTACAGTTCGAGACGCAATTTAAGCAAGAACCATAATTATCGGAAATATACTGCTGATGATAACCGTCAATACATCCACGTGTACACTCGATCTTAGAACAGGCTCCATCTTTACACATATTACAATTTAACCCACATGCTTTGGAGTAATATCCAGATTTACACTTGGAGCAGAATGCTGTGCTGTTACACTTTACACAGTTTGTTGGACATATAACGCAAGATGTATAAGAATTCGTGTCAAATGTATAGAATCCATCATTACACACTTTACAATGATTAACTTCTGTACATGAGCTGCAATTCTCTCGACAAGCATGACAGTTTCCGTCTGTATTATAGTAGCCGTCTATACACTGTGTACAGGTACCGTCCGCATTACATATCGCACATGTTGTACTGTCACACGATGCATTAGCGCTGCCGGTAAGAACTAAAATATGCATATCTTTATTAAGTATTTTATTGCATGTACGTGTAATCATAACTGAAAACTGCATTTAAGTATACATACGACACAATGTGTTGATGTAGGAATATACAGGAACAGATCAAAGGCCAAGAGATAAATTTTATTATTTCAGATAGATAATTGAATACTGTACGTGACCGACAAGATGTACAGTATGCTCTTGGCGTTCATGTATATAAGGTTAACTGCACATGAATACCAATATAGTATTTAATCAATAAAGTCACGATACTTATTATTAAGCTTTATGTATGCTATTGTAGCATTTCCCTTACAACACTAATGTGTAAGTAGGCATATATTGTTTAACTGAATTATTATTTAGCATATTATTTTAAATTGGTTTTACCATTATGATCTAAACGAAGAAAGTTGTTGACCACTCCGCACATGAAATAAACTGTAGAAACCACATTAGCAGCAAGACTATAAACTTACCAAAAAGTGCATAAATGCAATATGCACAAACAGTAAATGTCTGCAGAGTCATTTCATTTATATGCTAGTCGTTACGTCCTAAAATGAAGAACAGCATGTAATTAGACGTACAGACTTAAGTAGACATTATGACGACATATACACAAATATGTTAAGCAATGCAAAGAATAAATACAAACTTTTTTAATGTTATTCAATCTAATTTACTTTCTTATTAATTTTACATTTCAACTATTCGACCGTACAAGTTCCATGACATCATAAAATGAGAAAATGTAGTAGTAGTATAAGTATTAGTAGCAGTAGCAGTAGTAGTAGAAGTGAAATAGTAGTAGTAGTAGTAGTAGTAGTAGTAGTAGTAGTAGTAGTAGAAGGAGCAGCAGGAGTACTATTGGTAATAGTAGTATTAGTGAAGTTGTAGTAGTAGTAGTATTAGTAGTAGTAGTAGTAGTAGTGGAGGAGTAGTGGAGTAGAAGTAGTATTAGTATAAGTAGTAGTAGTAGTAACAGTAGTAGTGGGAGTAGCAGGAGGAGCCATAGTAGCAGAAGTAGTAGTGGTGTTGGTGGAAGCATTAGTAGTAATTGTAGTAGTAGTAGTAGTAGTAGTAGTAGTAGTAGTAGTAGTAGTAACAGTAGTAGTAGAAGTAGCAGCAGTAGTAGCAGTAGTAGTAGTTGTTGTTTATGTTGTTGTAGTAGTAGAATTAGTTGTAGTGGAAGTAGAAGTATTAATGGTAGTAGCAGTAGTAACAATTGTAGTAGTAGAAGTAGTAGTAGATGTAGTAGTAGTAGTAGCAGTAGTAGATGTAGTAGTACTAGCAGCTGCATAATTAGTAGTTGTTATTGTTGTAGCGGTAGTTGTAGAAGTAGTAGTAGTAGAAGTAGTAGTAGAAGTGGTAGTAGCAGTAGTAGTAATTGTAGAAGTTGTAGTAGTAAAATTAGTAGTACTAGCAGTATTAGTAATTGTTTTTATATAAGTAGTAGTTGTAGTAGTAGTGGTAATAGCAGTAGTAGTAATTGTAGTAGTAGTAGTATCAGTAGTAGAAGTAGTAGAACTAGCAGCAACAAAATTAGTAGTTGTTGTTGTAGTAGTAGTAGTTGTAGTAGTAGCATATAACTATTATTATTATTATTATTATTATAAGTAGTAGTAATAGTAGTAGTATAAGTATTATTATTAGTAGTAGCAGCAGCAGCAGTAATCGGAGGACAAAAAACTAGTAGTAGTAACAGTAGTAGTAGTAGAAGTAATAGTAGAAGTAGTAGTAGTAGTTGTAGTAGTAGTAGTAATATTAGCCACAGCAGTAGCTGGAGGACGAAGAATAGTAGTAGCAGTAGTAGTAGCAGCAACAGCAGTAGCAGGAGGAGGAAGAATACTAGTAGTATTAGTAGTTATGATAGCAGCAGTAGCAGCAGGACGAGAAGTAGTAGTAGTAGCAGCAGTAGTAGCAGTATCAAGAGGACGAGTAGTAGTAGTAGTAGTAATAGTAGTAGAAGCAGTAGTAATAGTAGTAGTAGATGTAATAGTAGCAGCAGCAGTAGCAGCAGCAGTAGCAGCAGGACGAGTAGTAGTAGAAGCAGTAGTAGTAGTAATGGTAGCAGCAGTAGCACGATGAACGAGTAGTAGTAGTAGTAGTAGTAGTAGTAGTAGTAGTAGTAGTAGTTGTAGTAGTAGTAGTAGCATCAACAGTAGCTAGAGGACAAGGAGTAGTAGAATTAGTAGCTGTAGCAGCAGCAGTAGCAGGGGACGAGTAGGAGTAGTTTTAGCAGTAGTAGTAGCAGTAGCAGGAGGACGAGTAGAAGTAGTAGTAGTAATAGTAGTAGCAGCAGCATCAGTAATAGGAGGACGAGGAGTAGTAATAGTAGTAGCAGCAGCAGTAGGAAGAGGACGAGTAGTAGAAGTAGTAGTAGTAGAAGTAGTAGTAGTAGTAGTATTAATAACAGTAGCAGCAGTAGTAAGAGGACTAGGAGTATTATTATTATTATTATTATTATTATTATTAGTAGTAGTAGTAGTAGTTATAACAGTAGTAGTAGTAGTAGTAGTAGTAGTAGCAGTAGAAGCGGGAGGACGAGAAGTAGTAGTAGTAGTAGCAACAGTAGCAGAAGGACGAGTAGTAGTAGTAGTAGTAGCAGTAAAATGAGCAGCAGGAGTACTATTGGTAATAGTAGTATTAGTGAAGTAGTAGTAGTAGTAGTAGTAGTTATAGTAGTAGTGGAGTAGTATTGGAGTAGAAGTAGTATTAGAAGTAGTAATACTAACAGTAGTAGTGGGAGCAGCAGGAGTAGCAGTAGTAGCAGAAGTAGTAGTAGTAGTGGTGATGGTGGTAGCATTAGTAGTAATTGTAGTAGTAGTAGTAGTAGTAGTAGAAGTAGTAGTAATAGTAGTAGTAGTAGTAGAAGTAGCAGTAGTAGTAGTAGTAGTAGTAGTAGTAGTTGTTGTTGTTGTTTTAGTAGTAGAAGTAGTTGTAGTGGTAGTAGAAGTAGTAATGGTAGTAGCAGTAGTAGCAATTTTAGTAGTAGTAGTAGTAGTAGTAGTAGTAGTAGAAGTAGTAGTAGTAGTAGTAGAAGTAGTAGTTGTAGTAGTACTAGCAGCTGCATAATTAGTGGTTGTAGTTGTAGTAGCGGTAGTTGTAGTAGTAGTAGTAGTAGTAGTAGTAATAGTAGAAGTAGAAGTAGTAGTAGTAGTAGAAGAAGTCGTAGATGTGGTAGTAGCAGTAGTTGTAATTGTAGTAGTTGTAGTAGTAGAAGTAGTAGTTCTAGCAGCAGCAGAATTAGTAATTGTTGTTGTATAAGTACATGTAGTAGTTGTAGTTTTAGAAGTATTGGTAGTAGCAGTAGTAGTTATTGTAGTAGTAGTAGTAGTATCAGTAGTAAAAGTAGTAGTACTAGCAGCAACAAAATTAGTAGTTGTTGTTGTAGTTGTAGTAGTTGTAGTAGTAGCATATAAGTATTTTTACTATTATAAGTAGTAGTAATAGTAGTAGTATTAGTATTAGTAGTCGTAGTAGCAGCAGCAGTAGTAGCCCGAGGACAAAAAATAGTTGTTGTAGTAGTAGTAGTAGAAGTAGTTGAAGTCGTAGTAGTAGTAGTAGTAGTGGTTGTAGTAGTAGTATTAGCGACAGCAGTAGCAGGAGGACGAAGAATAGTATTATTATTAGTAGTTATGATAGCAGCAGTAGCAGTAGGACGAAAAGTAGTAGTAGTAGCAGCAGCAGTAGCAGTATCAAGAAGACGAGTAGTAGTAGTAGTAGTAGTAGTAGTATTAGAAGTAGTAGTAGTAATAGTAGCAGCAGTAGCACGAGGACGAGTAGTAGTAGTAGTAGTTGTAGTAGTAGTAGTAGCATCAACAGTAGGAAGAGGACAAGGAGTAGTAGAAGTAGGAGCTATAGCAGCAGCAGTAGCAGGGGACGAGTAGGAGTAGTTTTAGCAGTAGTAGTAGCATAAGCATGAGGACGAGTAGAAGTAGTAGTAGTAGTAGTATTAGCAGCAGCATCTGTAATAGAAGATCGATGAGAAATAGTAGTAGTAGCAGCAGCAGTAGCAAGAAGACGAGTAGTAGTAGTAGTAGTAGTAGTAGTAGTAGTAGTAGAAGTAATAGTAGTAGTAGTAGAAGTAGTATTAGTAGTAGTAGTAGTAGTAGTAGCAGCAGTAATAGTAGTAGTAGTAGTAGTAACAGTAGCAGCAGTAGTAGGAGGACGAGGAGTATTATTATTATTATTATTAGTAGTAGTAGTAATAGTAGTAGTAGTAGTAGTAGTAGTAGTAGTAGTTATAACAGTAGTAGTAGTAGTAGCAGTAGAAGCAGGAGGACGAGAAGTAGTAGAAGTAGTAGCAGCGGTAGCAGAAGGACGAGTAGTAGTAGTAGTAGTAGTAGTAGTAGTAGTAGTAGTTGTAGTAGTAGTAGGGTATATAAACACATAGGTTTCAATTAATTTTATACAAGCAATGTAATACTACCCAACCTTAAGCCTGGAAGGTCATTATTACAACCACTTATACATTTAATGTACATATTTCCTCATTCGTTTTACAAAGTAGTTGCTGCTTATATTCAAACGGTGTACAATCTATAAACATTTTGTAACTTTAAACGTGAGCCTATACTTGCAAAATATTTAAAATTGTCAGGTGTGTAACACATACTGCATTGTATATATAATATTTTCTGATTATGCACGCTACGTTTTAGCCTTACACAAACGATACTCTATTTATTTAAACACTAAGTATAATTTATAAAGTTTTTTATTATTTACAAAGATCCACCTTTAGAAATCTCTGCATATTAAACTGAACTATGCATCTAATTGAACTGCAACTACTTTCTTAGTAAACACTAAACTACTAAATGGTTTAATAACACCAAGTAATTAAAGATTATATCCAAATGAACGCTTTGTTGACCATTTTATAAAACCAGTCTAAAGTGTACTTAAAGCGATTCTGTAAGTTTATTCACTTGGTATGCGATTTAGATAACGTATAAGGCGTATTATTTTACGGTAGTAAAGGTCAAAATAAATTATCTATGAATATTCAATATTAGTCACCAAAAGATGAAAAAAATACAATGATAGGTCAAACAAGAAGTACATTCTTCCAAATTTATATCAATACTTAAGAGTACGATATACACATATGTTGTTTTAGCAAAGTATTTGGTTGTAGTTACGCCTTCGTTAGAGGAATAAAACATGCTGTATCTATAGAAAAAACATATCTGTATTATGTATGTATACATCAATTAAATAATTCAATATCTATCATATTATTATCAATCGAGCAGTTAAATCGTTTAAGATAAGATACTTAACATATTAAGATATCAAAGCTATAAACATATATAGAAATGATGTCAAATTTGAAGCAGATACAGAATATGAGCACAAACAATAACTTACATACAATGTCAAGTAGAGTAGCTGTATTCAACGGAGGAGGAGTTTCTTAGTTCAACGATCTAAATTATCATGTTCGTGGAAGGAATATCCAAACTATCAAAACAAATCTTTTTAGTAGAATTTTCGTTCGGTTATGGCAGATTGTGTTTATTAAATCAAGTGTTAGAGATGAAGACTGTCGTTAACAAATGTTAAACTTGACTAGTCAGACTAGCTTTTAAATAAAATAAAATCGCATATCGGTGTAGTTATTCATGCAAGGTTTATAATGAACAAATAAGCGTCCTTGTTCGTTTTACAAATCGGTTTCTTCACTTCATAATTTCATTGTCCTATACACACGAGTGTAAAATTTAATGTAATGGCAACTTTTTTGCATGTACCAAAGTATATTCGAAACAGATACAACTATAAGTATATGTAAGGTATGTATTATACAATAGACGTCCATATCGGATTACTCACGCTGCGTTGTAGTATAAACTGTGTTTTATAAAACCAACTAAAAGAATAAATGGGTTTGGTATATTTCAAAAATGATTTTTGAACATGTATGGACTGCGTTGTGATAAAAATAGTAGTAGTAGAAGTAGTAGTAGAAGTAGTAGTAGAAGTAGTACATGTAGTAGTAGTAGTAGTAGAAGTAGTAGTAGTAGTAGTTCATGTAGATGTAGTAGTAGTAGAAGAAATATTCGTTGTGATAGTAGAAGTGGTTACGGTATCTTAATATAAGTATTATAATTGTTGTTAGTAGTAGTAGTAGTAGTAGCAGTAGTAGCGGCAACGGGAGCAGCAGCAATTGCAGCAGCAGCAGTAGTAGTAGTAGTAGTAGTAGTAGTAGTAGTAGTAGTAGTAGTAAAAGTAGTAGTAGTTGTAGTAGTAGTAGAACTATTTGTAGAAGTAGTAGTAGCAGTTTGTAATTTGTAGTAGTAGAAGTTGTATAGTAAATGGATATACCCATATCAACTTGATGTGATATTTTGAGATCTCGCCAAGATTGTTTTGTGCCATATTGTTATGAATATCAGATAGCAGATCAGATTATTTCCTTGATTTCCATAAAATTTTATTAAGGGACCTGTGTTAATAAACAAATTGTATAAAGCAAAATAAGGAGGGATAGAGGACCTCACAGTGTAAGTTGCCATGTTACATATCTATTTATAATTGTTGTGGATTTTAAATATCTTAGTGGCTTTTTTATTTAAGATAAATACAAACTTTTATTTTTTATTTGATCAATACAAAAACATAACATGTAGCAACAAATTATGTGATTTTTTTTCTAACAAGGAATCAGTTTGTGTTACCATATTACACCTTATAAACATAGTTTTATTGATATGTGAACATATCATATATAACAAGTTATTGTCGGTATTTTAGAATATTGAAAACTATTTGTATCTTTCATTATAGAATGGAAATGGACTGTATGTATAAAGGAGAAACCAGCACTGTAAACCAGTAGTAGTAACTGTAGTGGTAGTAATATATTAAATTATTATATTGAATTCACATATTTTAACAGTCTCAAATATGTTGTATGAGTGGTATTTCTATACGTTTAAACATATATTTATAAATCGTACACCGTGTAAATATAGGACAAACAGAAAACACATATTTGTCAAACAAATGAGGAAGTTTGCATAGGTATATATTGACAATACTCTTAATGTCAGGTAGTGAAATACTGTATCATTCATACACTTGTTCAGAAAGGCCGAATACTAAACTGATGTGGTAATTTTGATTTTGAAAACGGACAATTCCTATTCCATTAAATCAACTACTGAAGACTGTGTTGTAAATTATTTATATCACCATTTATTTATCACCACTTTTCATCGATATGGCTCAAATTTTAATACTAAACCTTTAAAATGGCAATCTATTGATTATTCAATTACAGATCATGCATCATACTACATTTGTGAATATGTCAGACAGACTGAGTTAAAAACATAAAACATAACACGTAAGAATCATATAGCATTATGTATCAAATCGTACAGATTTACAAGTAACGCATGTTGAAATTTAAAAGAATATGTTTCAACATGTTTTTATTATTAATTAATATATTCAATTAAGGTAGTAGTAATAATGGTGGTAGTAGTAGAACTAATTGTACTAGTAGAAGTAGAAGTATTAGTAGTTTTAGTAGTAGTAGCAGTAGTAGTAGTAGTAGTATTAATAATATTAGTAGTAGCAGTAATAGTAGTAGTAGTAGTTGTTGTAGTAGTAATAGTAGTAGTAGTAGTAGTAGTAGTAGTTTTAGCAGTAGTAATAAGAGTAGTAGTTGTTATAGTAGAACTGAAGTAGAAGTAGTTGTAGTAGAAGCAGTAGAAGTAGTAGAAGTAGAAGTAGTTTTAGCAGAAATAGTAGGAGCAGTAGTTGTAATAGAAGTAGATGATCGATCAAAGGTGATACATAATATTAACACAAAACATATATTACATACAAGGCAGCATAAAACGACCATATTCAAATCCAAATAACCACATCTGGTTCAATAAGAGTTCATGCAAACACTATTCTACAATTAAGTGACATTTTGAAATAAAAATTAGTTATATATGATTTCACTACGTAACGTACGCTTGAATTATCGGTGTATTGTGAATACATACAAATGCACATACGGATTTTATTTGATATCCAAACTTCCTCATTTGTTTTATGAATGTGTTCTTCATTTGTCTATTTTTTACAAAGTGTACGATTGATAGACATATTAAACCTATAAAGGTCTCATTACACAGCTGAATTTTGTTCTTTGTTCTATATAAAATAAGGTTTAGGATTTCAACGGTGAAAAGTAGATTGATTTTTTTTTATAGCAGGAATGTATACCCACATACAAGTGCACACTATCTGTTGTATTGACCAGCTTGTTTATTTAGATATTTTAAAAAAAAAATCCCCAAAGGCTCATCAATTTATGCATTTGTTAAAATCCTAAAGCACCAGTGATATCTTATGGTATGGTATGTCAGCCTTTCCCTATTCATTTGCAGCAAGGAATCTGCTCTGCACTAAAATGATATGCCTGTAGTATTGTGTGTGTAAATCTTACATTGGATAAAAGTAATAATACTAATTTTGAATAATGTAATCTTCCATTAGGCCATCAACATATTTATAAATTACAACATTATAATAGTATCTAAGCAACTGATGCACAGACAAAAATACATACATATTGAAGAGAACCAGACGACTGTAAAAGAGGCAAATATAATGTTTACTCCTAGGTGAATGTAAAGTTTTAAACCAATTAATAGAACATGCGTTTTCATATATATTATTGGTCGGAATTAACAAGAGTATGAATCAGCAAATGGATTGGCATAGAAAAATACAGCTGCTGATTAGAGGATGACATTTTACATAATTATTTTACGCGTGCAAATAAGATAATGATCACTTATTGAGTATAATGCAATATTATCATTAACTATATTTTGTGGCAATTTTAAATACATTTCGTCTGAACCTGTAGCATATTTAATTGTTACTCAGAGATAATCGATCAACGGATGATTTCAAATTCAAATTCAAAATGTTTACATGCTTTGAGATAATAACAGAACTAGAAAAAATGCCCTTACTGATAGGGAGATCATTATAAAACATATATGTATGAGGACAATGTCATATGACGACGTCGTTATTTGTTATGCGTGATAGTCCGTTAAAAAAATAAGTTCAAAATAAAAAAAAATATATTACTGTTAGGACGTCCTCATAACCGTTGTCGAGAGGTCCCCATTGATATTCATCCTATGAAGATATTAAATAATAAATATGATAGTAAATGTAAAGTTGATACTGACTATCAGCACAAGGGTTCTCCATGGTCACGTGGTCTAATGTACCATCTCAATATAACTTACCTCTCACCGCTAAGGTCGTAGGTTCGAGTTCCGACCGCTTCATAAAACGTTATGCGATAAAATTTGCCAGATACTTGTGGACGGACGGTGGTTCTACTCAGAATCATTCTGATGTCTTCCTTTACCAATAAAGTGCAGATGTCATATATAACCTGAAATGTGTTGAAAATGGCGTTAAACGCCATTCAAAATGAAATCAGCATATTAAATAATATGATCTTACTTACAATGGCGTCTTGAGTAGTTGTATTTAATCGCGGAGGGTTTCTCATATTGAATAATCCAACTTTACGTTAATATTGAATTTCATAACACTTCAACTTTTAATAGAAATTCCTTTTTGCGTAAATCATACTAAGTGTTAGAGGTGAATGATGATGTTACCCAATGTTAAGTTTGAATAAACAGTATAGCTATTAATAGAACAAAAACATATACCGAATTAGCAATTCATGCAAAGTTGAAAATGAATGAAATAACTTCCTTCTTCGTTTTACAAACCTGTTTCTCCACTTTATTATTTCATTGTCAAGTACACACGGGTGTACAATTTATGAACAGTTTAGTACACTAACCGCGCAGTGTGATAGAACGTATTTACATATACCAAAGTATACAACTATAATCATGTTTTACAAGTTTTTATTATTATTTACAATTCAGACCGCTGACACATATTAAAAAAAATAACATAAGTGACAAAATTCATGCAAGGTTGAACAAAATATTTGTACAGTGTAAGAGTTTACCTCTACTAATCAGACACTTGTATTAAGCAGCCACATTTGCTATTTCCCATTTTTACTATTTCAGAATAAATTAACATGTATTAAGCAACAATTTTTCTTAAAAGACCATTTTTGCTCCTTCCTTTCACTGACTGCTTCAGACAGATTTGACTTATAAAAACGTTCTTATTAAAAAAAAACCTGATTGTGTTTGCATCTTTTCAAAGCAACTTAGTACATAATTTTTTACACTTATATAATATAACCATTCACGTTTAAAGTTAATTCCACGTAGAGAATCGCATAAATGCAATCATTCTATGTATTGCAATATGGACGCCCATATCGGATTTCTTATGTTACGTAGTAGTGTAAAGGTGTTTTATAAAATTGAACAATGTAATATTTTATCATTAATGTATAAATGTATATAGCACCAGGTGTATCGTATTGTACATCAACAAGAATCATTATTCTTGTATAAAATATAATAATAATAGGTACGAGTCAACGACCATGTTAAGCACTATCACTTCTTCATATACAGTCAACACTATGTAAGCGGTCAACATTTATTAAGAAATCACTTGTCTCAAAATAACCTCTAATAAGAAGCAACAACCTGTTTTAACGTACCACTTTTGCTTTTTCTCT
This sequence comes from Panopea generosa, assembly GCA_029582155.1. NCBI lineage: Eukaryota > Metazoa > Mollusca > Bivalvia > Adapedonta > Hiatellidae > Panopea > Panopea generosa. Next base: position 29,435,469 of record CM055912.1, on the reverse strand, counting down.
TAAATGGCTGATTAAGGCAGATTTGACTTCAGTTAAACTTTTTTAATGTCTGCTTCAACGTTATAGAGAACGCATTCGATCATTTACAACATGCAGTTGACGAAGAGCAATAGTCATTGTCGAACACATATATACATGATATGTACATTTAGACACGAGGAGTTCTGGTTCAACGTTATAGAAAACGCATCCAATCATTTACGACATGCAGTTCAAGAAGAGCAATAGTCATTGTCAGACAAATATATACATGTATGTACATTTAGACACAACGAGTTCTGGTTCAACGTTACAGAGAACGCATTTAATCATTTACGACATGCAGTTGACGAAGAGCAATAGTCATTGTCGTACACATATATACATGTATGTACATAATGACACGAGGAGTTCTGGTTCAACGTTACAGAGAACGCATTCAATCGTTTACGACATGCTGTTGACGAATAGCAATAGTCATTGTCGGACACATATATACATGTATGTACATTTAGACACGAGAGTTCTAGCTCAACGTTACAGAAACGCATTCAGTCATTTATGACCTGCAGTTGACGAAGAGCAATAGTCATTCTCGTACAAATATATACATGTATGTACATTTAGACACAACGAGTTCCGGTTCAACGTTACAGAGAATGCATTCAATCATTTACGACATGCAGTTGACGAAGAGCAATAGTCATTTTCGTACACATATATACATGTATGTACATTTTGACACGAGGAGTTCTGGTTCAACGTTACATAGAACGTATTCAATCATTTACGACATACAGTTAACGAAGAGCAAGAGTCATTGTCAGACACATGTATACATGCATGTACATTCAGACACGAGGAGTTCTGGTTCAACGTTACAGAGAACGCATTCAATCATTTACGACATGCAGTTGACAGAAGAGCAAAAGTCATTGTCAGACACATAATTATATACATGTATGTACATTTAGACATGAGGAGTTCTGGTTCAACGTTACAGAGAACGCATCAAATCATTTACGACATGTAGTTGACGAAGATCAATAGTCATTTTCGGACACATATATACATGTATGTACATTTAGAAACAAGGAGTTCTGGTTCAACGTTACAGAGAACGCATCCAATCATTTACGAAATGCAGTTGACGAATAGCAATAGTCATTGTCAAACACATATATACATGATATGTACATTTAGACACGAGGAGTTCTGGTTCAACGTTACAAAGAACGCATTCAATCATTCACGACATGCAGTCGACGAAAAACAATAGTCATTGTCGGACACATATATACATGTATGAACATTTAGACACCAGGAATTCTGGTCCAACGTTACAGAGAACACATTCAATCATTTACAACATGCAGGTGACGAAGAGCAACAGTCATTGTCAGACACATTTATACATATATGTACATGTAGACACAAGGAGTTCTGGTTCAACGTTACAGAGAAAGCATTCAATCATTTACGACATTCAGCTGACGAAGAGCAATAGTCATTTTCGGACACATATATACATGTATGTACATTTAGACACGAGGAGTTCTGGTTCAACGTTACAGAGAACGCATTCAATCATTTACGACATGCAGTCGACGAAGAGCAAACGTCAATGTCAGACACACATATACATGTATGTACATTTATACACGAGGAGTTCTGGTTCAACGTTACAGAGATTGCATTCAAACAATTACGACATGCAGTTGACGTAGAGCAATAGTCATTGTCGTACACATATATACATGTATGTACATTAAGACACGAGTAGTTCTGGTTCAACGTTACAGAGAACGCATTCAGTCATTTACGACATGCTGTTGACGAAGAGCAATAGTCATTGTCGACACCTATATATGTATGTAAATTTAGACACGAGGAGTTCCAGTTCAACGTTACAAAAAAACGCATTAAATCATTTAAAACATGCAGTTGACGAAGAGCAATAGTCATTGTCGGAAACATATATACATGTATGTACATTTTGACACGAGGAGTTCTGGTTCAACGATACATAGAACGCATTCAATCATTTAGGACATACAGTTGACGAAGAGCAATAGTCATTGTCAGACACATGTATACATGCATGTACATTTAGATACGAGGAGTTCTGGTTTAACGTTACAGAGAACGTATTCAATCATTTACGACATGCAGTTGACAGAAGAGCAAAAGTCATTGTCAGACACATATATATATGTATGTATGTTTAGACATGAGGAGTTCTTGTTCAACGTTACAGAGAACGCATTCAATCATTTACGACATGTAGTTAACGAAGAGCAATAGTCATTTTCGGACACATATATACATGTATGTACATTTAGGAACCAGGAGTTCTGGTTCAACGTTACAGAGAACGCATCCAATCATTTACGAAATGCAGTTGACGAAGAGCAATAGTAATTGTCAAACACATATATACATGTATGTACATTTAGACACCAGGAATTCTGGTCCAACGTTACAAAGAACACATTCAATCATTTACAACATGCAGGTGACGAAGAGCAACAGTCATTGTCAGACACATATATACATATATGTACATGTAGACACAAAGAGTTCTGGTTCAAAGTTACAGAGAAAGCATTCAATCATTTACGACACTGACGAAGAGCAATAGTCATTTTCGGACACATTTGTACATGTATGTACATTTACACACGAGGAGTTCTGGTTCAACGTTACAGAGAACGCATTCAATCATTTACGACATGCAGTCGACGAAGAGCAATATTCAATGTCAGACACACATATTCATGTATGTACATTTACACACGAGGAGTTCTGGTTCAACGTTACAGAGAACGCATTCAATCATTTACGACATGCAGTTGATAAAGAACAATAGTCATTGTCAGACACATATATACATGTATGTACATTTATACACGAGGAGTTCTGGTTCAACGTTACAGAGAAGGCACTCAATTATTTACTACATGATGTCAACAAAGAGCAAAAGTCATTGTCAGACACATATATACATGCATATACATTTACACAAAAGAAGTTATAGTCCAATGTTACAGAGAACGCATTCAAACAATTGCAACATGCAGTTGACGTAGAGCAATAGTCATTGTCGTACACATATATATATGTATGTACATTTAGACACGAGGAGTTCTGGTTCAACGTTACAGAGAACGCATTCAGTCATTTACGATATGCAGTTGACGAAGAGCAACAGTCATTGTCGACACATATATATATATATATATATGTATGTACATTTAGACACGAGGAGTTCCAGTTAAACGTTACAAAAAACGCATTAAATCATTTACAACATGCAGTTGACGAAGAGCAATAGTCATTGTCGGACACATATATACATGTATGTACATTTAGACACGAGGCGTTCTGGTTCAATGTTACAGAGAACTCATTCAATGATTTACGACATGCATTTCACGAAGAGCAATAGTCATTGTTGGACACATATACATTGATGTACATTTAGATACGAGGAGTTCTGGTTCAATGTTACAGAGAACTCATACAATCGTTTACAACATGCAGTTGACAAAGAGCAATAGTCATTGTCGGACACATATATACATGTATGTACATTTAAATAGGCGGAGTTCTGGTTCAATGTTACAGAGAACTCATTGAATCATTTAGGACATGCATTTCACGAAGAGCAATAGTCATTGTCGGACACATATACATTGATGTACATTTAGATACGAGGAGTTCTGGTTCAATGTTTCAGAGAACGCATTCAATCATTTACGACATGCAGTTGACGAAGAGCAATAGTCATTGTCAGACACATATATATATGTATGTACATTTAGACACGAGGAGTTCTGGTTCAACGTTACAGAGAACGCATTCAATCATTTACGACATGCAGTCGACGAAGAGCAATATTTATTGTCAGACACATATATACATGTATGTACATTTAGACACGAGGAGTTCTGGTTCAAAGTTACAGAGAACGCATTCAATCATTTACGATATGCAGCTGACAAAGAGCAATAGTCATTGTCATACACATATATACATGTATGTACATTTAGACACGAGGAGTTCTGGTTCAACGTTACAGAGAACGCATTCACTCAGTTACGACATGCAGTTGACGAAGAGCAACAGTCATTGACAGACACATTTATACATGTATGTACATATAAACACGAGGAATTCAGGTTCAACGTTACAGAGAAAGAATTCATTCATTTACGATATGCAGTTGACGAAGAGCAATAGTCGTTGTCGGACACATATATACATGTATGTACATTTAGACACGAGGAGTTCTGGTCCAATGTTACAGAGAACACATTCAATCATTTACGACATGCAGTTGACGAAGAGCAATTACATTGTCAGACACATATATACATGTATGTACATTTAGACACGAGGAGTTCTGGTTCAACGTTATAGATAACGCATCCAATCATTTACTACATGCAGCTGACGAAGAACAATAGTCATTGTCAGACACATATATACATGTATGTACATTTATACACGAGGAGTTCTCATTCAACGCTACAGAGAACGCACTCAATTATTTACTACATGCTGTCAACAAAGAGCAACAGTCATTGTCAGACACATATATAGATGCATATACATTTACACAAAAGGAGTTATGGTCCAACGTACCAGAGAACGCATTCAAACAATTACAACATGCAGTTGACGTAGAGCAATAGTCATTGTCGTACACATATATACATGTATGTACATTTAGAAACAAGGAGTTCTGGTTCAACGTTACAGAGAACGCATTCAGTCATTTACGATATGCAGTTGACGAAGAGCAACGTCATTGTCAGACACATATATATATGTATGTATTTTTAGATACGAGGAGTTCTGGTTCAATGTTACAGAGAACGCATACAATCGTTTACAACATGCAGTTGACGAAGAGCAATAGTCATTGTCGGACACATATATACATGTATGTACATTTAAATACGCGGAGTTCGGGTTCAATGTTACAGAGAACTCATTCAATCATTTACGACATTCATTTCAAGAAGAGCAATAGTCATTGTCGGACACATATACATTGATGTACATTTAGATACGAGGAGTTCTGGTTCAATGATTCAGAGAACGCATTCAATCATTTACGACATGCAGTTGACGAAGAGAAATAGTCATTGTCAGACACATATATATATGTATGTACATTTAGACAAGACGAGTTCTGGTTCAACGTTACAGAGAACGCATTCAATCATTTACGACATGCAGTCGACGAAGAGCAATATTTATTGTCAGACACATATATACATGTATGTACATTTAGACACGAGGAGTTCTGTTTCAACGTTACAGAGAACGCATTCAATCATTTACGATATGCAGCTGACAAAGACCAATAGTCATTGTCAGACACATATATAAATGTATGTACATTTAGACACGAGGAGTTCTGGTTCAACGTTACATAGAACGCATTCAATCAGTAACGACATGCAGTTGACGAAGAGCAACAGTCATTGTCAGACACATTTATACATGTATGTACATATAAACACGAGGAATTCAGGTTCAACGTTACAGAGAAAGAATTCATTCATTTACGACATGCAGTTGAAGAAGAGCAATAGTCGTTGTCGGACACATATATACATGTATGTACATTTAGACACGAGGTGTTCTGGTCCAATGTTACAGAGAACACATTCAATCATTTACGACATGCAGTTGACGAAGAGTTATTACATTGTCAGACACATATATACATGTATGTACATTTAGACACGAGCAGTTCTGGTTCAAAGTTATAGATAACGCATCCAATCATTTACGACATGCAGTTCACGAAGAGCAATAGTCATTGTCGTACAGATATATAAATGTATGTACATTTAGACACGAGGAGTTCTGGTTCAACATTACATAGAACGCATTCAATTAGTTACGACATGCAGTTGACGAAGAGCAATAGTCATTGTCAAACACATATATACATGTATGTACATTTAGATACGAGTAGTTCTGGTTCAACGTTACTGAGAACGCATTCAATCATTTACGACATGCAGTTCACGAAAAGCAATAGTCATTGTCATACAGTTATATAAATGTATGTACATTTAGACACTAGGAGTTCTGGTTCAACGTTACAGAGGACGCATTCAATCAGTTACGACATGCAGTTGACGAAGAGCAATAGTCATTGTCAAACACATATATACATGTATGTACATTAAGACACGACGAGTTCTGGTTCAACGTTACAGAGAACGCATTCAATCATTTACGATATGCCGCTGACGAAGAGCAATAGTCATTGTCAGACACATATGTACATGTATGTACATTTACACATGAGGAGTTCTGGTTCAACGTTACAGAGAACGCATTCAATCATTTACGACATGCAGTTAACGAAGAGCAATAGTCATTGTTGGACACATAATTACATGTATGTACATTTAGACACGAGGAGTTGGACAGAGAACGCATTCAATAATTTAGGACATGCAGTTGACGAAGAGCAACAGTCATTGTCAGACACATATATACATGTATGTACATTTAGACACGAGGAGTTCTGGTTCAACGTTATAGATAACGCATCCAATCATTTACGACATGCAGTTCACGACGAGCAATAGTCATTGTCGTACAAATATATACATGTATGTACATTTAGACACGAGGAGTTCTGGTTCAACGATACAGAGAACGCATTCAATCATTTACGACATACAGTTGACGAAGAGCAATATTCATTGTCAGACACATATATACATGTATGTACATTTAGACACGAGGAGTTCTGGTTCAACGTTATAGATAACGCATCCAATCATTTACGACATGCAGTTCACGAAGAGCAACAGTCATTGTCGTACAAATATATAAATGTATGTACATTTAGACAGGAGGAGTTCTGCTTCAACGTTACAGAGAACGCATTCAATCAGTTACGACATGCAGTTGACAAAGAGCAATAGTCATTGTCAGACACATATATACATGTATGTACATTTAGACATGAGGAGTTCTGGTTTAACGTTACAGAGTACACATTCAATCATTTACGACATGCGGTTGACAGCAGAGGAAAAGTCATTGTCAGACACATATATACATGTATGTATATTTAGACACGAGGAGTTCTGGTTCAACGTTACAGAGAACGCATTCAATCATTTACGATATGCAGCTGACGAAGAGCAACAGTCATTGTCGGACACATAATTACATGTATGTACATTTACACATGAGGAGTTCTGGTTCAACGTTACAGAGAACGCATTCAATCATTTACGACATGCTGTTGATGAAGAGCAATAGTCATTGTCAAACACATAATTACATGTATGTTCATTTAGACACGAGGAGTTGAGTAGAGAACGCATTCAATCATTTAGGACATGCAGTTGACGAAGAGCAATAGTCATTGTCGTACACATATATACATGTATGTACATGTAGACACCAGAAGTTCTGGTTCAACGTTACAGAGAACGCATTCAATCATTTACGACATGCAGTTGACGAAGAGCAATAGTCATTGTCAGACACATATATACATGTATGTATATATAGACACGAGGAGTTGGAAAGAGAACGCATTCAATCATTTACGACAAGCAGTTGACAAAGAGCAATAGTCATTGTCAGACACATATATACATGTATGTACATTTAGACACGAGGAGTTCTGGTTCAACGTTACAGAGAACGCATTCAATCATTTACGACATGCAGTTGACGAAGAGCAATAGTCATTGTCAGACATATATATACATGTATGTACATTTACACATGAGGAGTTCTGGTTCAACGTTACAAGGAACACATTCAATCATTTACGGCATGCAGTTGACGAAGAGCAATAGTCATTGTCAGACACATATATACATGTATGTACATTTAGACACGAGGAATTCTTGTTCAACGTTACAGAGAACGCATTCAATCATTTACGACATGCCGTTGACGAAGAGCAACAATCATTGTCAGACACATATATACATGTATGTACATTTAGACACGAGGAGTTCAGATTCAACGTGACAGAGAAAGCATTCATTCATTTACGACATGCAGTTGACGAAGAGCAATAGTCACTGTTGGACACATATATACATGTATGTACATTAAGACACGGGGAGTTCTGGTCCGAAGTTACAGTGAACACAATCAATCATTTACGACATGCAGTTGACGAAGAGCAATAGTCATTGTCAGACACATTTATACATGTATGTACATTCAGACACAAAGAGTTCTCGTTCAACGTTATAGAGAAAGCATTCAATCATTTACGACATTCAGCTGACGAAGAGCAATAGTCATTTTCTGACACATATTTACATGTATGTACATTTAGACACAAGGAGTTCCGGTTTAACGTTACAGCGAACGCATTCAATCATTTACTGCATGCAGTTGACGAAGAGCAATAGTCATTGTCAGAAAAATATATACATGTATGTACATTTTGACACGAGGAGTTCTGGTTCAACGTTACAGAGATCGCATTCAATCATTTACGACATGCAGTTGACCAAGAGCAATATTCATTGTCAAACACATATATACATGTATGTACATTTAGACATGAGGAGTTCTGGTTCTACGTTACTGAGAATGCATTCAATCATTTACGATATGCAGCTGACGAAGAGCAATAGTCATTGTCCGACACATATATACATGTATGTACATTTACACATGAGGAGTTCTGGTTCAACATTACAGAGAACGCATTCAATCATTTACGACATGCAGTTGACGAAGAGCAATAGTCATTGTCGGACACATAATTACATGTATGTACATTTAGACATGAGGAGTTGGACAGAGAACGCATTCAATCATTTAGGACATGCTGTTGACGAAGACCAATAGTCATTGTCCTACACATATATACATGTATGAACATTTAGACACTAGGAGTTCTGGTTCAACGTTACAGAGAACACATTCAATCATTTACGACATGCAGTTGACGAAGAGCAATAGTCATTGTCAGACACATATATACATGTATGTATATATAGACACGAGGAGTTGAACAGAGAACGCATTCAATCATTTACGACATGCAGTTGACGAAGAGCAATAGTCATTGTCAGACACATATATACATGTATGTACGTTTAGACATGAGGAGTTCTGATTCAACGTTACAGAGAACGCATTCAATCATTTACGACATGCAGTTGACGAAGAGCAATAGTCATTGTCCGACACATATATACATGTATGTACATTTAAACGATAGTAGTTCAGGTTCAACGTTACAGAGAACGCTTACAATCATTTACGGCAAGCAGTTGACGAAGAGCAATAGTCATTGTCAGACACATATATACATGTATGTACATTTAGACACGAGGTGTTCTGGTTTTACGTTACAGAGAACGCATTCAATCATTTAAGACATGCAGTTGACAAAGAGCAATAGTCATTGTCAGACACATATGTACATGTATGTAGATTTAGACACGAGGAGTTCAGGTTCAACGTTACAGAGAATGCATTCAATCATTTACGACATGCAGTTGACGAAGGGCAATAGTCATTGTCGTACACATATATACATGCATGTACATTTATACATGTGGAGTTCTGGTTCAACGTTACAGAGATCGCATTGAATCATTTAAGACATGCAGTTGACGTAGATCAATAGTCATTGTCGGACACATATATACATGTATGTACATTTAGACACGAGGAGTTCTGGTTCAACGTTACAGAGAACGCATTCAGTCATTTACGACATGCAGTTGACGAAGAGCAATAGTCATTATCGGACACATATATATATGTATGTACATTTAGATACGAGGAGTTCTGGTTCAACGTTACAGAGAACGCATTCAATCATTTACGACATGCAGTTGACGAAGAGCAATAGTCATTGTCGGACACATATATACATGTATGTACATTTAGACTCGAGAAGTTCTGGTTCAACGTTACAGAGAACGCATTCAATCATTTACGACATGCAGTTGACGAATAGCAATAGTGATTGTCGGGCAAATGTATATATATGAATGTTCATGTAGACATGAGTAGTTCTAAATCAATTTATAATCGAAATAATGGTTGGCTAAAATATTATCAACACTAAAATGTCAAGAAACAACAGCTAATCTCATAGAAAAATGTCTAATAATAGTTGTCGTTATCAATTTCAGCTAATGTTAACAGTGTCAATTTCCGTATATTGCATTTTGTTGCAGCGACATATTTCTCGATAGAAGAAGATTTTCTGTATTGCATCTTGAAGATAGACATTCAGAAAAAAACTTGAATATAAGAAAAAAATCGATTTTCCTTTCCTTTACTGCTGAAAATATGCCCTTCTTACATCATTTTAGACGCACCTGCCAATAAATATGATTCTATATTCGCCTTCAACTGTAAAAAACTAAAACGTATCACTTAATTACTTAAAACTTGGTCCATAACTGCATCACTGCTCTTTCACCTTGAATATTCAAATCATAAAATTGGAACATGATATTAAGAGTAGTCCCACAAATATCCCAAAATACAAATACTGACCATTAGTATTGCATACTTTCTTCACTATTCACTTTAATAATCAGTGTCATATTTGAATAAAAGGATTTAAGACATGTATATGGAACAACAAAATCGGATAAATATTACATACATAAGACCGCTATCTAAATAACAACAGTACAGTATATAAATGTATGAGCATGGACATGGATGATATATGAGCATTATCAACAAATACCGGGCCCGATTTACTAACCATCGTTGTTCTAATAGCTTTGTACGTAGCTACATGTGACACTCACAGACGTTCAGTAAAGCAATATAATTGCAAATTATAAAAGGTTATTAGTTACAGTGTACAATGCTTACATAATAATTACTATTAATAATGTTAACGCAGCACAAAACTATTTAATAACTCTTTTCACAATTTCAAGCTTACGAACTTAAGTGAAACAGACCTTCGATTGTCAAAAACAATAATAATATCACATGTGTTTTTATCATATCGAAAACAACATTTTCTGTTTAGTAGCAATTGCTGATAACAGTTTTTTTTTAAAATCTGAATATATACGGCTCGAACTCATTTTAGGTAAAACCAATATTAAACATAATTATGCAGATAAAATGTCATGCTCAAGGACATCACATTTCGGCAGTGGCGAGGATCCAAAACTCGATCCCACAGCTTTGGGTACGATATTCTGCCACTAAACCATGCGCATTGCATGGTTTACACTTTTTGTAAAGATTTTATCGTTGTGTTGACGCGAACTTTCTGAGATCACGAAACATGTGTTGATTTCTCAGAGGTTGATTATCAAGTGATCTAGCAGTATATGACAGTTTAAATATTTACAAATATTGTACTTTTCAATCTTATTTTATATGACGGACTCGAGGTCGAATGACTTAAAATGTAGTTTGACTACTTAACAGTTACAGTCTTTGTCAAATCTTTATAATCTTATGCAATGTATCATGTCTCACATTTGGTTTTATCACATCGGCTATGAAATCACATCTCACAAAGACAGCATCACGCTAATGTCTTCTTTTCTTTGTTCATTGTCAGTTAAAGCATACTTTAATTAAAATTCCATTAAAATTTCTTTAAAATGATTTTTAAATTTCGTTAATATACTACTTCAACAATCCAACTATCAAACTATCTAAAACAATTTGTAAAATAACACAGTTAAATATCGTATTCAATAAAATTAGAGAATTATGGGGTTTATGTGATAAAAGTTTGGGAAAATCATACATTCATACAATTACAAGTAATAATCAAATAAATATAGTCCATGCGTGTAATCATATGGGATAAAAGAGCAACCAATCGTACATGTATATCCTATTATAAATGGTATCTCAAAGTTGCTTCACAGTTGCTTCAAATCGTCCTTTGTTCTTTCCTTTAGTTAGTTATTGCACTATGCTAATCATATTATAACTCAATAAGCCTAACTGATCCTCTATATATTTTTGTACTCTTACTTATATAGTTATATACATAGCTACACATGCTTTAAAGCTTATTTTACACATTCACGTTTTCATATTCAGTTCGCGTCATTGTACTGTATGGAGTTTCCTCCCCTGACACGTGACATAAATCTGCATATGTTGATATACCTCCTACATCTGAAATGATATAAAAAGTCACGATTAAATATATAAATGCATGTATGAATAAATGTTTAATTCATATATTACATATATGCTAGATAGTTTGAGAGAAAGACAAGTTCATTTTTTAAGGATACCTGATTTCAAAGGAGACGAATATGTTGTTAATAGGTCGGACTTCAATCATACAGGCGTGTAGTAACAGCGGCATGGTCAAGGTATTATAATTTGGTATCGTGATAATAAATATATAAAAAATAATGTCAACAGCACTTTCAGTATTTATGTATTTTAACATACGAACGATGTATACGTTATTTATCTATTTAACTTTTTTAATCTATTTAAAGCCAGGCCTGTTATTTCAATTCCTGTGCCAATGGCATTTATTACCGTTGTCACGTTATTGGTAAATACCCTATCATGTGGAACTTGTAAAAATGAAAACTCTATTTTGCCTTGTGGAAGGGGATGCATGTGAACATGTATTATATTTCATTTTGTTTTATTGTTAAATTATATAATATTTTTATTATTATTATATTTTTTTTTCACATCATGGTACCATTTGCTAGGAATCTTGTAATAACAAGATGAAAATAACAGAGATTGGAGTAATGTATTGTGTGATGGTTTCAAGTAAGAGCACAATGCCAAATATAACAATTTATCGGTCATGTCACAACTTGATCTACTTAAACCAATAAATTAATATAAGAATCTTGCTTCAGAAACATGATATTCCATCAAGTCATAGTATACAGCCTCCGTACCGACAAGTCCTAGAAATAGCATTGGGCATTTTGAACACAAAGCGGTGAAACTTCTAACATCATATTACAAAGGGATTAATACGACTCGGCCAAGGACGGAAACTTAAAACATGCGAGGTGAAAGCTCCACCATTTGCATATATCATGTCTTGTCAGAGCATATTATTACAGTACGAATGTGTTTTTATTCACGTTTGCTTAACTACCAAAATGTAATGAACGTTATTACTTGTATTAGGAGTGTTTTCATACGGTGGGTCGGTACGGGAAGCATAAGCAGTGTCTATCGAGGAGGGCTCATTCCTGGTAATGAAAAAAAAAACACATCATTGGTTTGATATGAGATAGCTAGTTTGAATGTAGAATAGTTTTTAATTTAGTTAGTAAACAATTTATAATAATTAAAATAAAATAATAATCACAAAAAGCTATATTGCATGTTGCCTTGCTTTGTTCAGTGTTGATTACTTCTTATGGTGATACTTATATCAAATACAATACTGTATTAACTTTGATATGAGGTTATAACGATATATTTTGTATTATATGACATTGAATGAAATTGATCAGATGAAATGAGAATCATAATCAAAGCGATGTGATCGCTGAAAGCCTGGTGTTGTTGATGACTCTACTACAAGCAGTATTGAGTTTTCAAAAGTTTTCAAATAAAGAAAATATGCATCGCCATCTACCGTTTATAAAATAACAGTACCGCCTTTACATCCATATGAATCACCATACGTGTTACACTGCATGCAGTAGCTATGTTATCTATTCTCCGAATGAACCCGTCCAGCACAACTTGGACTGGTTTACTCCACCACCTATTCAGCCACAGTCAAAATACGTACTGGCCATTGTGTGCAGATGGAGCATTATAGTCGCGCATAATTTATATTTATTTTCTTTTAAATTAATAATGGTTTACTTAGTGTTTCACAATGATTTTTATGTGACTTTTCTGCTAAAAATTCACGATCGTAAGCTTTTAAATGCGTTTCAGACAGATCAAAAGGTTGAACCGCGCATTCGTTCTAACAGAGGAGCTTGGGTTAGTAGCCAACCAATTGTGGAGCTCGTCAGAAATACAACATAGGTACTAGTATGACGTGCTCTTCAAATTTCTTTGTTGTTTGCCTACAAAGACAACCATATTTCAAAGAATCGTTACATGAATGATGTCAGTACCTGAGGCTTTGAAAATAAACCTTTGAACACTACCGGTTCTGTGAATTTTCTGTTAACTGTCAAAACAGTGAACGATGTCATCGAATGGAAAACAGGACATCGCGTTCGGTGATGAGGACGCTGGTACCCAGCAGGATTTTCTCACTCGGGAGATTGATAGTGTGGATGCGGAGGATACCCTACGCTTACGGAGGATGACAGAAAAAGGATATGGTCAATATGAGATAAAATATGCTGTTAAATTAGCGCCCTATTATAAACTGATTGATGAAAACATTATAGTGCTTTACCAAAGAGACGATATTAACACAAGAAAGCTTACTCTTAGTCTGTTATAGAAGGACTTCGCAGAATACAAGTTAGTTCATGGGGAATTCTGTACATTTTTAGAAAGAACTTGATACCCAGAAATATATCCTAAGCACTGAACAGCTTAAAGTTGAACGGTTTCTGGAAACTCACCATACTAAGAGAGAACCAAAGCAATCATACATGAATTTCCCATCCTAGAGGATTGAAAAACCAAAATCGGTCAAATCATCAAAATTTATTAGATCGTCACGCAAGTCACAGTCTGGCAGTGTATCATCTGATATGTTTCTACAGCAAAATATTAACGCGAAAGTGCACGTAAAAAACTTGAGTTTATTGATCGAGAGACCGAAATAATGATACAGAAAGCAGCTATTGATAGGAAGTGAAGCGTATTAAAGCTGAAGAAGATACTGAAATATCTGAAATCGGCGTGATAATTCTTGAAGAGGAACTTGATGAATTTAGGTCGGACAGTGTAAGCGAGTGGACTGAGGGGCATACTAGTCGTTATGTTACAAATCAGAATTTACTTTTAGAACATAGTGAGCAAGTTAAAAATGAACACTCATCTGAAAGGCTTACTACTTCTAAGAAAATTATTCTGCCAGTCATGACTCCATTTGTTAGTGTGCCAAATCCATTGTTTAGTCACTTCGACACTCTACTACCATTAGATATGGCTTCGAAACTACCGGAAGCAACTTCCTCAAATATGCGTATGCCACGCCAGATAATTTTGCATGCAAAATTTCATGCACATGCAGATGTACCATTAGAGAATCCACGCACAGTCTTACATCAGACGAGCAACCAGTCAGCTGGCATCAATATGACAACAGAATCTAGTTTAGTTTAAACTTAGTTTAAACTTATTTATTTTACTTCGATTGTGAAACAAGTTCTTACAACTTAGACAAATCACTCTCGAATTCCTCCTGGGTAGAACCAGTACAAAGCATATGCGGAAAAAGTGTCTTGCTAAAGAACACTACACATAGCCGTAGCGGAGGATCGAACCCACGACCCTCCGATCATGAGTTGCTCCACAACAGAATCTCAACAGGTTCCGCCTAAAACTCAACATGACCCACAAGCGAGGCAGTTCATTCCTGACCAGCATCCAGTGTTGCTCTAGATAAACACTATTCAGTAAAGTCTAGCCCAGATATCAATCAGGCTTTTACAGACATGACAAATTTCATAACAAAGAAAAGTTCCATCATGGAAAGAGTGAAACCATTCTCCGGTAATACTTGGCATGGAAATCTACCTTCAAGGAGGTCGTAGTAGAGATAGAAGCGTCACCATCTATTGATTGAACTAGACATTATGCTACATTATCTCCAGGAACAGCCACATGAACAGGTGAGAAATATCAAAAATTCAAATTCTAGTGATTCAACCATTGCACTTCAAAAGGCATGGGAGAGACTGCATGCTTACTATGGCAGCCCTGAAAGAATTACAAAGGCACTAAAGAAGAAGTTGGAAAATATAATTACAAACTTAAACTCTAATGATAAATTGAGCTTTTATCGACTCTCAGACACGCTCAATGAAATAAATGCTATAAACTCTGAGCTACTTCGACGCGACCGATGGTGTGAACTCAGTAGTACAGAAATTCCCACCCAATTTACGAAACAAATGACGTGACACAACTGTTCACTACAAACAGACTCATGATTTGGTTTATCCCCCCTTTGGTTTAATTTGCACTTTTGTTCAGGATATGACATCAGTCATCAATGATCATGGGTTTGACTTCAACTATTTCCCACCGAGTACCAAGTCACAGCGACAAGATGTGTCAGGCGGTATAACACCTTTATTCAACAGGCAGCACAGACAGGGTGTGACTACCAATAGAACTACAGTACAGGAAACCTTAAGGAAACCACGCGAGGATAACGTAAGGAAACGATGCGCGTACCACAACTCGGGTCATCCCACCAGTGAGTGTTTTGAGTTTCGATCAATGAAAATAGACGAACGTAAAGATGTTCTTAGGAAACACGGACAGCGTTTTAAGTGTTGTGACGGCAAGCACATGGTTGTTGTTTGCCGTGTTCGTGTAAAATGTGACAGTTGTGGAAGCAAGTATCATTGTATCATTGTACAGGAATGCATAATGATTCACCTAAGAGAACCGACCAGAGTCATGGCGGGGTGAAGTTAAGTTCGAACTTTACCAGCAAAGAATTGGAATATCCTGTCAGCAAGGATAAGCCATCGATTCTCATTGTTATCAAAGCGTGTACAGTAGTCTGCGGTGGTTGTAGTAGCAGGTCCTGTGCGAAAATCGTACTTGTAACTATTCATCACGAGCGAAGCCAACACCCACCTATCAATATCTATGCAGTACTTGACGAACAGAGTAACAAGTCACTAGCAAAACATGAACTCTTTGAATTATATGATCCTGACTGTACATGCGAGACATATACTTTGTCAACTTGCAGTGGTTCCTCAACAGTAAATGGCAGACGTTCCCATGGTGTAATTGTCCATTCTCTTGACAAAAAGACGATACTCAACCTTCCTACACTAATCGAGTGTGACGCCATACCAGATAACCGTCTTGAGATTCTCACCCGTAAAGTAGCTGCTAATCATCCTCATCTTGCTGAGACTGCAGATTTGATTCCTCCGTTGGACGATACAGCGAACATATCGTTATTAACAGCAGGGACATGCTGGGTGCACATCATGTTCTTGACAAAAAATCACTTAAACCGTTTGCACAGCTTCTCCAGTTGGACGGGGTAGTTATTGGAGAAGCTTGTTTGAATGGAATACACACACCTACGTCTATCGATGTGATGAAGACCATATTGTTTCCGTCATTTAAACAACCTTCTTCCAGTATATTGACACCTTTTGACAAAATATATCAGAGTAACCAGTCTGACTTTCAACGCACAAATGACGTCAACCGACCGTCGATGTCGACTGAGTATCGCACGTTTATGGTCCAAATCGATTGTGACATGAAGAAGTCCCCATCAGGAAACTGGATCGCCCCTTGCCTTTTAAGAAATCACGACCTGTTTTACCGAACAACAGGAAGCAAGCACTAGACCGAGCTGTTAGTCTAGATAACAACCTTACAATAAACGCTAAGAGGATCCACTTCCTTGAATTTATGAGTGCTCTCTTTGAAGCAGGTCATGAACTAATGAAGATAAAAAAACAACACACTCAATTACCCGCTTGGAACGACAAATTTAACAGAGTGGAACGGTAGCTCATGTATTTTTTTTCATATTTCACTTAAGTTTAAATAATTGAGAATATCTTTGCGCAGACTTGAACATACACGTGTTGTTCGGTTTGCAATTGGTTAAATGATTATAATGAAACGATAATGATGTTAAAGATTTTACTAACGTGGTTAAATTATGTTTTTACAATAGTATGAGAAGATTGGTATTTGTATTTGTATCAGGATCACCAAGAAAACAACAAGGTGTTAGTTTGTTTACAATATACATGAATATTACTACTTAATCTAACCTAGAAAGTTAGCTTATCGAACAAAAATATTTAAAAAATTACATGCATATCAATATTAAATCATTAGACATTATATCAAGCTATATATACCTTCGAATCATGAATATGAATGCAACTACAGCTCCAGTAACAAGTAATATAAAGACGACACCACCAACTGCTACAGCTATTATACCAACTGGTACTGTATCCTCATCCCCGGCTTGTGGCGTTGCTTCTGTTTGTCCGACAGGAGGTACAGTCGTAGTCAGCGCTCTATCAACACGTGTTACATTTACCGAGTTTGTTATCTGAGGAATGGCTTTAAAATAGATTATGAAAATTTTAGAAAGTCTACCAAGTCGTAAGTGAAATATGAACTATAAAGTGACTAAAACACACACACGGATATCCTGTACTTAATTATTACAATCATAACCTAGGCATTACATTTACACGTTCATAATTGCATTGCAAATGTTGAGTTTAAATATTCTCCTGGATAAATGGGTATGTTTTGAGTGTTCTATTACAGAACATATCAGTCCAATCGAATTTCAACATGTGTACATTAACACATAAAACCAATGGGATGATAATGTTCTTTATGATACATTATGATAGAGGACATTCAATAAGTAGAACATAATCATTTTAACAGTTAAAATTGTTATAATTTCAGATCGATGACATAATATTTGTTATACAAAGGATCAATGTATTAATTAAATCTAAGTTCAATTAAGAATTTATCTAAGGACTTACTTGCTTCACTTGTACGACCTACTGAATTACACGTTCTTCCCGACCATCCACTATGACATCCGAATAAACATTCACCACTTATAGTACAGAATGACGAACCATTTGGTGGATTGTTACAGTTGTTTATGTTCACAGAAATGTCCATAGTGTGTTTGATTGCAATCGTCACACTGTCCATTGACCACATCGCATTTTCTGTCTAAGCAATTCGAGTCACACGATTCGTTACATAATCTTCCCCAGTATCCATCAGTACAGGGTACACACATATTGCCATTATAATACTGAAAATCAGGACAGTGACAACCATCTGAAGATTGTAAACACAGATGACACACTCCATCAGATGTCATGTAGTAGCCGTCCGCACATCCTTCATTACACAAATCAGTATATATATCACACGTATTGTTCTTACAGCCGACTGGACAGTGCGATTCACAGGTAGATTTCCATCTTCCACGAGGGCATGAATCACAAACAGATGACGTAGAACATGACATACAACCAGTAAAACATTTACTGCACGTGTAGCCACCACCATAGCTAATCAGGTGGTACCCATCGTGACATGTGTTACAGTAACTACTGTTCGTGCATGATTTACAGTTCGCCGTACATGATAAGCAGTAACCATAATTATCGGAATAATAGTGCTGGTAATAACCGTCAATACATCCATGTGTACAATCGGTCTTAGAACAGGCTCCATCTTTACACATATTACAATTTGTCCCACATGATTTGGAGTAATATCCGGATTTACACTTTGAACAGAATGATGAGCTATTACATTTTACACAGTTTGTTGGACATTTAACACACGTTGTATACGAGTCCGAGTCCAATGTATGGAATCCATCTTTACACACTGTACAATTATAATAATTATCAATACATGTGACGCAATTGTCCTGACAAGAATTACAATGTCCGTTGGTATTGTAGTAGCCGTCTTTACACTGTGTACATGTACCGTCGGTATTACACGCCACACAATGTGTACTGTCACACAGTGCATCAGCGCCGCCGGTAAGAACTAAAATGGGCATATCATTATTAAGTGTTACCATTCATGTACATGTAATCATAACTGAAAACTGCATTTAAGTTTTCATACGGCACAGTGTTCTTCATGTTGATTTAGAAAATATACAGGAACAGATTGAAGGTCAAGAGATAAATGTTATCATTTCAAATTGATGATTAAATAATATACGCGACCGAAAAGATATGTACAATACAATCTTATTAAAATCTGATCAACTTTAAGCTTCCATACTCTACGCGCAGTAGCTCTGACGGCGTCGCATAGAAGGTCACCTCAGATTGGTCTTTCCGCCAGCCAATAAGAGCATTGCTTTTAAGGTTTTGAAATCGAATATAGAAGTCTATTTTAACCGAAGAAAATTATTTAATTATCATGTAAGATTATCACGCGAGTATAATTGTTAAAGAAAACAATTATATAAATCAAGGACGATATCGCGACTTTTTTTATACACCAACAAAGAAAGATTACTATGACCGAATCAACTCCCTGGAAATTTGTTTGTAAGAATGTATCAATCGACGTCATGTTGTAAATCTCAACAAACTTCGCATGTTTCTATTAATCTGATTGACTGAATTGTTATGAATATTAATGACAAGAAAGGTGGCATTTAATGCAGTGCTGTCAGATAATTGCTATTTAGCTTTATGTATGCAAGCACTTGGCTGACCACACTAATATATAAGGGGGCATACATTGTTTAAATATGTTAACGTAAAGCATACTATAAATAACTTATTATTTAGCCTAATATTTTCTATTGATTTAAACATTATGATCTAAGGTAAGAAAGTAGTTTGACACATCGTCTATAAAATGAACTGTACAAATCACACAAGCAGCAATACTATAATCTTACCAAACAGTGCACACATGAAATATGCACAAACTGTGTATATGTGCAAAGTCATTGCATTGATATGCTAGTGGTTACGTCCTAAAATGAAGAAAAGTATGGAATTAGAAATACAGGGTAAAGTACACATTATAACGACATATAAACAGATATGTTAAGGTATGCAAAGAATGAATATAGTTGCTATTAAATCTAATTTACTTTCTTATTCATTTTACATTTCAACCTTATAATCTATTTCTAACATGAGAAAATGATCAACTGATACTTAGTAGTAGTAGAAAAAGTAGAAGTATTAGTAGAAGTAGAAGTATTACAATTATTATTATTAGTAGAAGTAGTTGTAGTAGTAGTGGTAGTTAGTAGTAGTAAAAGAAGTAGTTATAGCAGATGTAGTAGTAGTAGTAGAAGAAATTGTAGAAGTAGTAGTAAAAGTAGTAGCAGTAGTAGTAGAAGCTGTAGTAGTAGCAGTAGTAGCATAGAAGTAGTAGTAGTAGTAATATTAGTATAAGTAGTAGTAGTAGTAGTAGTAGTAGTAGTAGTAGTAAATAGAAGTAGAAGTAGAAGTAGTAGTAATATAAGATGTAGTACTATTAGAAATAGTAGAAGTAGTAGTAATAGTAGTAAAAAGTTGCAGTATTAGTAGAAGCAGTAG